>SSHR01000589.1:0-52245 GCA_006518225.1 Fusarium neocosmosporiellum | reverse complement strand
AGCCACGGCCATGAGCCAGCAGAACTTCATTAACAATGCCCAGGCCATGATGGCGTCGTTCAACACCAGTAATCACAATGGCGCGGCGCCACAGGCCAACGGACTTCATATGCCATCTGGCCCTGCTGGCTCATGGCCGTGGCTGCATTGATGCCATTGACTCCGTTCCGCATGTTAGGAGGCGGGCTTTGCTGAGAGCCTGCCGTTGCCTGTCCAGGAGTTCCAGGCCCTTGGGTTTGCTGCATCTGGACAGCGGCTCGTTGCTGCTCCGAGATTCGCTGTGCACGCATCATCAGATTGACATCAGGCTGTGGGTTCGGCATAGGCATGCGGCCATGTTGACCTTGAAGAGCCTGCATCTGAGCCTGCTGTACACCCGTCATCTGGTTCGGTGGCACCAGACCGCCAGCCATGTGTGATGGAACGCCTCCCATACCATTAGCTGGTGACTGCATCGGCATCCGAGCACGGTTCTGCCCAGCCGCCATGGCTGCTGCTGCGGCAAGTTGGTTAGGAACATTAACACGACCAGCACCATTCATGCCGTTAGCCGCGGTAGCCACTGCTGCCGCCGCCGCTGCAGCCACTTGAGCTGAAGTCTGGGCAGCCTGGGCAACCCCGGGAGTGCCAGCCATCTGGGCAGCTTGACCTTGGGCTCTGGCTTGCAAGGCAGCCTGAAAAGGGGTTAGCATCCATCTACCGTCGTCTGTGTTGGCTGCATTGCTACTTACTCGTCGTTGAGCCTCTTGCCTTGACGCATACTGCGCCATCTTTTCTGCCAGAGCTTGGTCGCGCTCCCATCGAAGTAAGCTGTAGTCTCTTGGGGTCTTAGTTGGGCGTTGCGACATGGGGTCGTTGGTCTTCTTGTTGGCCGCGTTCTGTGATGCTGTGTGCTGCTGCTTCTGAATCGTTGTCTCCCGCTTCTTTGCCAGTTTCCGCATAGCATCGATCATGGTCAGATGCTTCTGGTTACGGCGTCTCTCCACTCGCATGGGTGTAGATGGCCGTCTTCGCACAGGAGTCACCGCACCGCCAGAGGCGCTGGCTTGCTGCGCGGCAATCTGGTTCTGCTGCATGATGACACGCTGGGCAGCCTCAATCCGGCTGTTGTAAGCCTTGAAGTACTGCGTCTTTTGCATATCTGATGGGAGCCCTTCGAGATTGATCCACCTCTCGAAGCACTCCCACGGTGTTCGTCTCTCAGCTCCCGATGTAAAGAGGGACTTGGGGGTCAAGAGACTAGAGATAAGGGACCAATTGTAAGAATACTCTCGAACGAGAGAGCGCAGCTCGTCGTCCTCGGCCAGTGTCCACTGCGAAGGGCTGCGACCCTCGTAGAAGCTCTGCAAGGGCATAGGATGCTCCGATGGAGGCCGGAACTGATGACCAGCGTGTAATCGATCGCGAATGTGCTTCATCTCAGGGTTGAACAGAGCCACCTCGTTCGTCTCTGCAGGTAGAGGGAGGCTTGGTGACGGGTCATTGCTGACAAAGGCAGTCTCGCCCTCGTCCTCGGAATCCTCGTTCTGGTAGTCAAAACGACTGCGCTTCCTCGGAGGGCCATCCACGACCAGCTTCATGTGGCCCTCAACATACTTGCTGAGAGGGAGAGCTGGTCGTCGCCAATGAGCATCCGGATCCCACTCGGGGCCAGTGAGGTCAAACTTGGGTACTTGAAGGGGCGTCCCATACATAGGAAGCTCCTCCAGAAGCTGGTCTGCAGCAGCCGTTCGACGCAGACCAAAGATGACATCGTCTTCTTGAAGCGTAAAAATGGCCGACGGCGCAACCGTCTCGGGGAAAACTTCCATCAGCTCGTCCATGTTCTCTGGTGATTCAACATCTCCAGAAGAGACGAGATCCGGAGTCGGCTGGTTTTCAGCGTCACCAACAGTTTCGCCAACAGCGTCGCCCATTGATACATCATTTGAGTGCTGAGGCTTGGGAGGGATAACAGCTGGAACCTGCAGATATTTCCGCTCTTCGGGCGTTGACTCGTGCCATTCCGCACAAGCATACGCAAGATTCTTAGCGATGGCTCGCTTCCATTTACGCTCCTCCCGGAAATCCGTCCGCATCCATTTCATCTCCTGTAGCATCACATCCCAATGAGTCGGTGGCCGCGTTGGCTCAGGGCAGCGCTTGGGCTGTCGCAGAGACCACTTGTCATGTTGCTGGAGGTGGTACACTCGTCGTAAAACCTTGCAGGCCTGGTGATCTTGGATAGCGAGGTTGGCGTCGGGGGTCGTGACGGTTTTGTTCGCGGTGTAGAGGATCTTCTCAATGGGCTGCATCCATGACGAGCTGCCCGCGAAGCCCTGGACAAAAAGAGGGGTGTAGTAGTCTTCGGTAGGCTGGATAGTATCGCGCTGGCTGGGGACCATGGCCTTCTCCTCCACTCGCTTGGGCTGCTTTCCAAACACAACTGTCGAAGGCTGGCTCCGAGATCTTTGTCTCCGATGGACCGAAAGGTGACGGTGTCTCAAGCTAGGCGACTTGGGGGTAGAAGTCACGGGTGTCAACTGGTTCTCGACGCTCTTGGTAGTAGCAACGTGCTCCAGAGTAGGTGTTTGCCGAGGTGTTTCGCCAACAATCTCACTGACTGACTTGGGGCGCATCGCACCAGAGGAAACTCTGGTGACGGCGCGCTCAGCTTTCGGCGGGGTGTCCTTGGGTTTTATTTCAGCCACCACAGGTGTCGGTGTTAACGGAGCATCAGATGGGTTGACTTTCTCTGGTAGCCCGGCTGGTTCGCTTTGACTTTCAGCACTTGCG
The DNA here is from genome assembly GCA_006518225.1 of Fusarium neocosmosporiellum. Classification (NCBI taxonomy): domain Eukaryota; kingdom Fungi; phylum Ascomycota; class Sordariomycetes; order Hypocreales; family Nectriaceae; genus Fusarium; species Fusarium neocosmosporiellum. The sequence continues at coordinate 49,470 of SSHR01000589.1, read as the reverse complement.
TTAGGTTCAGGTGCGTCAACGTCCATTTGTTCGGGCTCCTCCTCCTGGCTGTCAGGAATCTCGTTGTTAATGGGCACATCCGCACTTGGTACATTTTCAGACTCAGCCTTGGTATCAGAGACTGGCTGTACATCTTTCGTCTCGGTTTGCTCAATCGTCTTGGGAGCAGGAACAGAAGCAGGAGTAGGCGCCACATCATCAGTACCTGCCATGGTACTATCCTCTTGCACCGGAGCTGCAGCTGGGGTAGGGCTTGGCTTGGGAGCAACAGTCGCCGCCGCCGCCGCCGCCGCGGCTGCTGCTGCTTCTGCCGCTGCATTCGATCGGATAGATTCCTGGAGCAGTTGTGCCTCAGCCGAGTCTGGGGGCGCATTCAGCACTCGGTTTTGCAAATCCTCGGGTGACGCTACACGCTCAGCACGATTAGTTTCGGCATCCCTTTCATCCACATCATCTCCGGCCTTCTTATCCTCAACATGTTCCGAAAAGGAGGGTCCCTCATGCTCCGGGCTCGTGTCAGTTGAGGCATCATGGACAGCAGGTGTGGTTGCACTTTGCGCTGTTGACCCAGGAGAAGACATAGCATCCGAAGTACGAACAGCGTCCGTAGGAGGCTTAATTGACAATGTAGTAGGCCCTGGCCCAGCTGCAGTCGCGCCCGTCCCCTGGGCAGGTTTGCCCAACGCCGAGGTCCCGTTCTGAGCGCCATCGCCTTTGGTTCCTGGTTGAAAAGTGACTTGGGGCTGTCGCGGTGCGGGTGCGGTCTCGGGAGCAGGAGAAGAGCTCGCTGCAGTTGGCGTTGGCTTCGCGATAGCATTGGGAGGGGCAGGCGTAGAACCGTTCGTGGAGATGGGCTTTTCGACACCGTTCGTGACCGGTGGTGCGGCTTGACTGACTTGCGACGGTTCTTGTGGAACACTGGGGGTTTTCGGGGGTTTCGGGGTCTGCGTCAAAGGTCTGGGCGTCGAGGGCTTCTGTGGAAGATGGCTGTCGTCGGCTTTCGTGGGTGGAAGCGTTCCATTCGACTTTCCTTCATCCTGCGCCTTTACCAACTCTTGCTTGTTCACGCCCTCCACCGAGTGCGGTTGCGCCGACTCTTTCGCAATGAATACCGATTTAGCGAGCGACTTCTTAAGGGTCTCGAGAGAGATTGTCGGCCTCGGAGGGATGTTGACCTCATTCAACATCTTGCCTCTGCTTTGCGGTTAGCACAATGGATGCAACTTGGCAGCAGCGAACGCGCGCAGAATGTCGACGAGAGGTGCCGGATCAATTGTTTCAACATACTGGAAGATGTCATTGGCTTGCAGGAACTGCCATTCGGCTGGTGTTGTGGTCGGCGCGTCGGGGTTGGTCAAGACTGGATGGGGCAGACCCTCGGACTGTGTCGCGACAGCGAACAACTCGCGAAGCTTTCGCTTCCGCGACGTCACAATTGAACTGAAGCAGGTCAGCACGCCGAAAATTATATCGTTGGAGTCGGAAAAATGAGCTCTTTCAAATGAGCCGCAACTGACCTGCACTCATTGCGCTTAGATTGAAGCAGCCTCGATAGGTCGGCAGGTCCGACCTCAGTCATAGCATCGGCGGTCGCGACATCCGTTTTCGGGCGAAACGGACGTGGCAGAGCAAAGAGCGAGGTCGTCCGAGATGAATGCACGCGTCTCAGACGATGGAAAGGGCTGGTGTTGATTGATTATGGGGTGTCGTTGTCGACGGCGACGTCGTGGGAGGGCGTCAAAAAATTTGTCCTTGGGGTGACGATACCCGTGATTGCTTGGTGGTTTGGGGCAGACTTGGACCTGGGGGCGCTGAAGGCAGTGGAGTTTCGCTGAGGGGCGGACGCTGGGGGAGGATGAGAGAAGAGGGTTTGCAGGTGCTAGGGGCAGGCTTAGGGGCGACAAACAACCAGGCTCCAGGGAGTTAGTTAGTGGGCTGGATAGTGGGTGTAGTGCGAGTGGTGCGTAGGTGTGCAAGTGGGAAGAGTGCAAGGTTTTGGATAAGCGCAAGGTTAATGCAGAAGCGGAGGCAGGCAGAGGAAAGAGGAGAGTCAAATTTCTTATCAGCATGGAACAAAAGGGGATAAGAACTGGACGGGGGGAAATGTTGGATGGGAGGGGACGGGAGGCAGCAAGATCAGGCCGGGTGGATTCCGCACTGTGCCATGATTCGTGGGTCTTTGATGAGGTCCTTAACAGATTTCTGCCTGAATGCCACGCCAAGTGCGCTAGTAGGCTTGTGGTTGGCGTCATGGAAAGGGGGGTTAGCGGACCCATGCGCCCAACAGAACAGTGCGGATGCTGGTGCGCAACAAGTCGCACGCACTATGCTCGTCTCTTATCAGTTCTAGGTTGTTAAGCACCCCGCCAGCCGCATTCAGCTTCCGTGGAAGCAAACATGAGAGGTCCAAATGTACAAATGATTATCATATTTTCCTACTAAAATTGTGTGTTTATCATCCTGCAGCTAATTACGGATAATCAAAATTCAATCATACTGTAACAAGCCACCCATTTTCTTTCAGCCCCTGCCGAGAACAAAGACTGGACGGATGGACACTCACGGCTTACACAACTACCCACCAAGCTAGCCCCGCCACATCATTGTGCCACAGACACCAGCCACACATCCCTGTTGCCTGACGTACTTCCAAAAATACATCTTCACGCCGTCCTCACCCTTCCTACAAACACAAAAATATCTGCACCCCTTCATCACAACTACGCACAATGTCGGAAGGGAACAAGGCTGCCGCGCCGCGGATAGCCATCAAGTTTGGAGCCCCATCGAACAATAATTCAAAGAAGCTCTCGAGACCGAACCCGCCCTCTGCCCTTGGCAAGCGACCTCGGTCACACGCCCTGGGAGGCGCCTCCGATTCCGAATCCGACGACGATCAACATCGAGGACGGCACGAGAAGATTACGGGGTTCGGCGCGGATGGCGCAGAGACGGAGTGCAAGGCCAAGGACGCAAGAACGGAGAAGAAGGAATATGTCATCGCCAGGCAACCGAACCGCGACTGGAGGTCAGAGGTGAAGGCGCAAAAGAAGGGAAAGAATCTGCTCCCTGAAGAGGCGAGGGCGCAGCAGACCGGTGTGTCTGTAGAAACAGAACCAGCGGATCAGGATAAGGGACTCAAATGGGGTCTTACGATTAAGGAGAAAACTGTCGAGGATGAGCAAGGGGACGCTGAACCCGAAGTCACCGAGGATACGGCCCCCAAGGATGACGCGAGCAAGGAACCACGACCCAAACGGACGGCAGATGACGAGGCCATGGACGCACTATTAGGCAACAAGGTCGAGGACGAAAAGGTCATTCATGCAAGTGAGGAGGATGCTTACCTCCGCGACATCAAGGAAACAGGAGAGGCATCTACACTCGACGACTATGAAGCCATGCCCGTGGAGGAGTTTGGTGCAGCCCTCCTTCGCGGCATGGGCTGGGATGGCAAACCGCGCGGCACAGTGAAGGAAGTCAAGCGACGCCCGAACCGGCTTGGCCTTGGAGCAAAGGAGCTCAAGGAGGCTGAAGACCTGGGCGGGTGGAATCAGGGCGGCAAGAAGAACCGCCGACCACGTTTAGACGAGTACCGCCGAGAAGAGAGCAAGCGCAAGGACAGCCGACGCCACGAGGATAGCTACAAGCGCGAGCGCGAGCGGGAGAGGGAGCGAGACAGGCACGGGCACCGCGATCGTGACCGTGAACGCGACAGGGCCAGAGACTATGACCGACATCGAGATCGTCACCGAGACTATGATCGGGACCGGCGGCGATAAGCACTCGAGGCTGTTCTCTCACAGAGCCCCTCCTTTCCCAACTCAATTCTACCAGGCGTCAACATATTTATAGCACCCATGGCATTTTACATAGACCGGCCATATTCTCTTTACGAACGGACTATTGAGTTTCACGAACCACCAGCACGTAAGAACGGCTCTTCTACACGGTGCATGAAACTTGTGAACTCACATTACTCATTCTAGTTGATACTGAGCTACCTGGGTATAAACGTGTCTCATCCAGAGAATTCCAACGCCTCGCTGTTACTGACAAAGAGCCGCATCCTAACAACTTCCTGGAACAAGCAGCCTGTCTCCCTGGGCAGACTCCTGCTGACCTTGACCGGTCTCCTGTTTCTCTGGCGAGAATGCCCGCTTCGGGTCTTCACTTCTCTTCGCCAAGTTGAGCGATCTCCGAATCGAGATGCTGCGTTTTTCGCCGCTCTTCCCTCCGCCACGACCCCTTCCTTGCTCCGGATTCAAAACATCCTCCAAGGTTTCGCCCTTCTTCAACGCCTCCAGGGATTTCTTTGCGGTATCGACGTCTTCGAAGAGGGCGCCCGTGTCGAGGAGCACCCTGTCGATATGCCCAGCAAGGCCTCGTTGGCGCTCTACACTCTTGACCATCTCGCAGAGGTCCTTCATGACGTGCCATCCTTCAACAACCTCCTTTGCGAGGTCCTTTCGCCGGTCGTCTGGGAGAGCCTTGACGCCTCTCTGTCCTTGGACGATGCGAGCACGACGAATAAACTTTTGCGGCGTCTTGGATCGTTCAGCTTGCTTGACCACACCCTTGAGTGTGTATCCAACTGGCCCCACGATGGCAGCAAGATTCTTAAGGACCAGTCCCGTCAGACCCATGCCTGTTCCTTTGACAAACCCGATTGCTCCATGTTCCTTTGCACCTCGGATCGGAAGGCGAACCACACCAGTGAAGCCATCGTAGACACCGTAAACAAGCTCGAAGCGTGCCGCCCGAAGGCCAGAGCGGAAGCCCGTCACTCGAGGCGGCCGTCGGACAGTATCATCTCCGTACAGACGAGGAGCGTTGTGGAATCCCTGAGCCAGAGCCATCGAAAGATCTACTGGAGCCTTTGCGATGGCAGTAGCTGTTCTTTCAACGCCGCTTGCCACATCGCCAACATACTGGCCTCTGATTTCGCCGATTGTCGTCTCAGTGTGGAGGGATACGGCGTCCACGGGGTTATCCGAGTCGGCTGCGTCGTTTTCCGTCCCATTGCCGTTCATCTTTGCCTGCTCTTTGGAGCTAGTCTTCGATCTTTTCTTGCTCTTCTTCTTTCTCCGAGATCTCGTTCTCTTGGCCCAGTGATACGGAACACTGACGATACCGGTAAACGCCTCGCCGACTGTACCGGCGATGGACCCTGCAACTCCTGTAACCGGCTCACCGGGACCCTCGAAGTCATTCCACTCGACATGCCTGATTAGCCTCAGGCGTTTCCAACTGAGCAGGCCGTTATCCACAAGGATATCTGCCGCCAAGGGGCTAAGCCTGACGCGGGTGCCCTTCAACTCCCAGACGGCGGTTTGGTCCTTGAGAATAGAGCAGCGCAAGATGCTTGAATCTTTGAGGTTCAATTGTCTGTGAAACTCTTTGACGGCATTCGTGGCCCCATCACCCTCTTCCGCAATGTGCTTGGCGATTTCCCTTGCGGCGTCCCTGGCCTTGTCGGTGAGGCAGAATTTGATGCCCTCGGCCAGCTTCTCAGGACTCAAGTACTTATAGGGGACTGGCTCGGGGCCAACGTCTGCACTACTCACCATCTTGCCCCAGAAGTGCTGGTCGCCGAAGAAGGGGACGATCATGGTTGGCTTTCCGCATTTGAGGGCTATGGCCGTTGTCCCTGCACCTCCATGGATGACGCACGCCTTGACTCTCGGGAAGAGCCAGTCATGAGGCGTATTGTCGAGCATGAAGATGTTGTCTGGGACATCATCGCCGCCAAGTCCGCCCCAGCCTTTGGAGACCAAGGCCCGAACACCCGCCATCTCAACGGCCTTGAAAATCATTTGGGTGAATCTATCAGGATCGTGCACAACGATTGAGCCAAAACCAATGTAGATTGGGGTTTCACCAGCCTCCAAAAAGTCTTCAAGTTCTTTGGGAGGTTTGAAAGTGGAAGCCAGGTCGAGAAAAACGAAGCCGGATACGTCAATCTCGCTCCCCCAGTCTGGCGGCTTAGGAACCAGACCTGGCGACCACAGGTATGTAAACGGGACATGGGGTCGATATGTGGCACCAGGGGCCCAAAGGGTTGAGACGGGATCCAGAGCCAGCGTCTTGACACGAAACTCGTTGACCAGATCGCCAAGGCCTTGCCAGACCATCATCTCGACCAAAGGATACGAGATGAAGTTGGTATAGCCAGTATCGACATTGGAGTTCTTGATGCTTGCCAAAGGATGGGGGAAGGCTTGTGTTGGGGTGTAAGGGAAGGTAAACATGAGGTGTACGGGTATGCCCAGGGCCTCAGCACAGTGGATGTGTGCAAAACTAGGGGGGTTGGCGATGATGGCGTCGGCCACGAAGGGGTCCTTCTCGCCCATCATCTTGAGGTTTTGGCGATCCGACTCGTCGTCTGTCGCATTGACACAAGCGCGCCAGAAACCATCAAACATCTCAGCCATGGCAGCACGCCGTCTCCCGATGTCACCTGCCTTGACCGTCTCCAATGTCGGGATCAAGCCAGGGTTCTTGACCATGAAGGCCATCAGCTCGGATGGGTCGCCGCCAACGGAGAAGAACTCGAGACCCGAGTCCTTCTCGACAAAGTCACGGAAGGCAGGGTGCGTGGCGATGCGCACGCGGTGTCCGTAATCCTCCTTGAGAACTTTGCCAATCTTGAGGAATGGCTGGGCATCTCCTCGCGAACCGATGACCATAATGACGATGTTCAGTCGTGAGCGAGGCTTTGTGTCCGCGATCGAAGCAGAAGACGAGCGTAATCCGTCAGGCAGTCTAATCTCTGGCACCTGATGCCCTTGGTCGTCCCCCGTGGATGAAACCTTGTTCATGGTGGCACCCAGAGCCTTGGCCAGATATCCGGTGCCCGCCGTCTCATTAACTGTGATGCGCAGACGGCCATCCTTCTTCACCTTTCCGGTCGTGCGATAGTTCTGGTTGCCAACATTGAACCGACGGTATCTATCCTCGTCTTCGTTCGCAGCAGCCATTTTCTCGTGGGCCCTCCGCCTCTGTTCTTGGTCGGATACTTCCTGTCCGTCATCTTCGTTCAGGGAGCTGGAGCTGGAGCTGGAGTCCGACATCCGCGTACCTTCCCAGATGGCCTTGTTGAGGTATGATGTGCCGGCCCTGGCGGGTCCTGGTCGAAAAAGGGAGTGCTGGCGGTGATTGCGCCGTAGCTGCTCCGTCTGCCACGTCTTGGTAGGCTTTGGTCGGGTCTGGGATTGGGATGTTGCAAGTCGAGCCGAAGCGTCCGATACAAGCCCGGGCTCTGACCTTATGCGCGGTCTTCCGTCATCCGCACTCGCATTCTTACCAGCGTCTTTGGGGGACTGTGGACTTTCCGGGGAGTCAACTGCGGGAGGTATGTGGCTAGGGAAGGCAACATGGCCCTCTGGATGCGTTACTAGGGTCGTTCGTCGTTGATCGCCGTCGTGTTGCTCAGTCGTCTCGAGCTTGACGTGAGCATCGTCGTCGCTTAGATCGTGTCGTTGCTGATCCATGTTGTAATGTGTTGATGCGTCTCGCGCAAACTTCTTGAAAGCTCGTCGCGTTTTCCAGCTCTAGGTAAGTGAGGAATGTGTCGTAGTCGCCGTGTCAGTGTCAACGGTCCAGAAGCTGTTCATCACAAGTAAAGGCAAAGGCCGTGAACGGTCATGGTTCTTGTCGCATCTCTAAGCGGTAACTCACATTCACCAGAAGAAGCATTAAAAAGAAAACAAGGTCCCCCCTTCTTTATGAACTATGAATTACTAGCCCTTCAGCCCAGGGGCAAGCTTCCGTTCCTCCTTCCTCCCGTTGACGGGTTTCTGGTTTCCTCGCATGGACGGTGACGTCACGTTCCGTCGCATGTGGCTTGGTGCTCTGGCTCTTGTTGGTTTGGTGGCCCGCGAGCTTAAAATTGGGCGGCGGCAAGGAACCGGCCGAGGAGCCGAGCAATCATCAATGATGGACCGCTAAATTAGCACACGATGCATCTTTATTTGCTGCCGTGGATTATCTCTCGTGATGCCTTTCTTCTTTGGGCCTCTTGGAAGAGGCGGTACTCAAGCCATTGCTCTCACTAGGCTCTCATGACTGACTGACACGTCCATCATGACGTACCTCTTCAAACTCCAGCCAGCAAATCGTCCGTTACATATTCACCAGCCACCAACGCGGCAGCCATCTTGGCATCGGCTCACAGGGGCCGGTCAATTGGTCATTGTCTCAGTTGATTCGAGCTCTTGACGAGGTCTGACCTTGGCAGTAGCCGCGGAGGAAACGCTCCGGTATGTTTGCTGGTGGACTGTCTACCCTACACTCACATGAAATGTCATCAATTTTCACGAACCCGCATTAATAGAGTGTCATTGCTTGGCTCAAGGGATTTATAGACCTAGCTACTTCTAATCTAGTGAGTAATGTGGAGTGGGTTGTATATTGGCAGTGCTGACTATCGTTAAAGCCCGTCCAGTGACGTCCATAAGTCTACGAATATGACGCCAAAGTTCACAGACACATCAACCAAACACGCATCATGAGAGCGATGCAGAAACAACGGTGCCTGCCCCTGAATCAAGTCTGACAGCTTCTCTAATACACTCATCGATACAGTCATCAATCATGTCTCCCAGTTCGCCGTATGCCACGCCATAGTATAGTTCCCACACGCCGTCAAGCCAAATGCATTCATCCTCTACAATGTTCTACTTACTGCAAAGGAACCCGTTCCAGCGTGTCCGTCAAGATGCCCAGTTGCATCAACACCTCACCCTCTACCTCTTGCCCGTCAAGCTCCTTCTTCTCTACTGCTTCCCTGAGCTTCTTGGCCGCGGATAGCAGGGGGTTGACGTATCGATGCTCTATCGCCGCTGCCATACCTGCTGGAGCGAGGTTCTTGTAGTCCTGCCCACCAAAGAGGAAGAGGGCAAAGTTGGCCACCTGTAGGTGGAATGGGGCGTTCTGCACCCAGTACTCCCACAGTGCCACTGAATCTGTGTCATTTAGGTACACAAGATCCTGAAAGAGTGTGTACTGGAGTCCGTCAAGGCACTCTGGAGTGGCAAACCGACCCTTGGAACCTGCCTTGCGGGCCGCAATCATCTCTTCCCGTAACCATGTCACGGCGCATGCTTGCAGAGACGAAAACATGCAATTCTCCAGCAAGTCTTCCAGGATGTTCAGCCTGTCGTCTTCGTCGGGATCCGCGTGAAGTATTAAACCTGCCATGACGGTGGCTGCGTTCCGAACTCGCAATGATGGATGAAAGACGGAGACGAGCGTTAGAAGGTGGTGGTATGACATGAAGTTGACATCCTTCTCAGCGTTGGGCCCAACCAAGCGCTTCTGGTCATTGAGCCATAGCGCAATAACAACCAACGCCTCGACGGTACCAGGATTTCCCACAATCTGTGCCTGAGGTTCGTCTCCAAGGAACCGCTTCAACAGCGTATGATGCTCAGGGAAGATGTTGACGTCGGGTTGGTCGTAATCGGCATCGAAAATGTCGGATGCAAACATGCGGTAGGCTGTCAGACAGAGGAAACCACCTGTCGATAGCTTGATGGCATCGGGGTTCTTGGGGTCAGGCTCAACCGACAAAGGATTTTTGGAGATTGGAGCCTCCAAAGCCTTCTTGACCTCTGCTGAGGGCATCTTTGAAAGACCCAAGTCACGGGCAACAGCCTGGGGCGGGCTTGTTAGCGATGGACGAACCAACACCATGAAAAAGCTAACTTACCACTAGCTGCCCAACCAAGGCGTCCCTGGCCTGAAGCTCTTCCACCTGCTTGAACGCTTGCAGCATAGTTGGTCGTCCTGGCACGATCTTCTCTGGGGTGCAGTACTCCAACAGTCTCGACGCCCATTCCATGCTGTTCGAGTTGACGTACGCTTCAAGGATACTGGTAATGAACGACTGGAGAAGTCTGGCGATGAGTTCAGGCTCGCCTGGGCTCTGGCCCACATCCGCCTCGGGATCGGGAGCGCTCTTGGAAAGGTCGGTCTCTTGGAAAGGCGTCTCTAGCTTGGTGCTGGATTGCCGCGTGGGTAGCGGTGGGCGCTTTCTCCCAGAGAGGGACCGCACAAGGTCAATGACCGCGGCTGTGGTCTCAGCACCCCGAGGATTGTAGGCTCGGTATACTGTCTGTAGTGTGGAGTGGAGGAATCGCGAGGGCGCCTTGACCTGAAGTCTTCTGTGCAGGATACTTAGCATGCCGACTAGAGTGATGAACTTGGCGCTCGCTGAAGCATCTCCGGCCTCTGCGGATTCCGAGTTGGAGTCGAGGACCTCAAGGACCTTGATGATGACCTCGCGCGGGTTCCCAAGGCGAGCGATGATCTCGAGACAGGTCTCACTGCCGGGGACGGAGATGAGCATCTCCACGAGGTCCCATCCAATGTCGTTCGTGAGCTCGGCATCTTCGAGGATCTCATGGAGTGCTGGGAGGACTTCGGCGGAGAGGTTCGTCTCGACGATGGTGAGGTATGTGAAGGCGTCGGTGGCGGGCGGGCGGGACTCCTGGAGCCGCTTGATGGCTTCCTCGACGGACACCATGATAAATTCTTGTCGCCGCACGCTATTAAATGATAATATTTGTGGAAAGCACCTTTATTTTCCGTCTCACGTGGTGTTTAGGCTGTAAATCGTTTGCAGTCGAGCTGACCCAAGAGCTCTACCGCCAGCTTGGAGGGGTCGGGTCGCTGACGAGGCAAGACGGTTATAACGAAGGACGAAAGTTGCTGCCAGAGGGAGAGAAGACAAGGAAGAAAACGACACAGGTGGAAGAAAAGGATGACAATCCCCTGATGGGCCGTTTTTGTGGTCTGTTGAATGTATGTATGTGTTGGAGGAGGAGGAAACGAAACATGCGAGGAGGGATGACGAGGGCCTGGTGCTGGTGCTGGTGCTGGTGGGGTGCCCTTGCCGCTACGCGCGGGCCTGTTTCGTCATCACGCTTGTGGCCATGAGCTTGTTTCCACTCAAGCTTAAAATGCCAGATCACCGCTACCGCCACTATACACAGATGGAAGCATGCCTTTTTGCTGTGTAACTATGAATCCATGGTGCTACGATTGATGTCAAACACTTGCTGGGTAAACAGCCAGGGCCTCCAGCGCAAACAGCTGTGCACAGCATCTGCAATCAAGCCGCTGATCTACAGGGATTGAGCTCTGATCCAGAGCCAAGCCTTGAGGCTACGCATTGGTTCCCGCGCACCTTATCGACCTAGTGCTTGGCATTGGGTATCAACTCCAGGACAACTCCAACGCACCAATTCCGAAGCTCATTAACTGGATACATTACGATAAGTAGGTAGCCGAGATACACATAATACGTCCATACACAGCATAGGCATCATCCATCCATCCCTGACCTTTTCTGTCCTCATCGTCATAAGAACCACCCAACCACCAACACCTTACCTAACCCAGATGCAATCATACACTGTCGTACAACACAACCCCTAAAACCCTATAATACATCGCCTGAGAGACGGCACAAAAGAAATTGTACAGGTTGACGAGTCAAGTCTCGAAAGAAGAGACACTCTGTAGCCCCAGTCCCCTCATAGCCCCCAGCTCGACCTTGAGCCCTTGTTCGAGGTTGGGTGCAACCACCCCTTTTTCTCACCTTGATAGACGTTTTGGTAATTCGCGCCCATGGCCTCCGACACCGACATGGGCGCGTTCATAGGAACGAGCTTGGGATAGGCGCGGTACGGCAAGACGTTCTTGAGTTGCCTCTTGGTCATGGGTTTGTCTTTCTTGGCCGCTGCCAGCTCGACTGCGCGGACCTCCTTGACCACGTCGCGCAGCTCCTCATCACTTTCGACGATTTGGGCCTTGAGGAAAGGTAGACTTCCCTCCGTTGCTTCCTGGATGGCCTGCATCACGGGCACGCGGGGAGTATACTTGATATCATCCAGTTTGGGCGCGTGCCTCGCATCAGGCACTATGGCAGGGTCCAGCCTGGCTGCCTCGCCCTTCTCGAGTAGCGTTGCGATGTCGATACTCTCTCCAGGCGGAATTGGAGTTTGATGACTTGGTGTGATGCACTCCATATCCACCTCTTTCCGCAGAACATGGTCAATGTCCACTGCGGAGAAATAGGCACACGACTGAGGAAGATCTTCGATGCCGACCTGTTGAGCAAACATAGCTCGCGTCCAGACGTTGGCAACCTGCAGGGCAAGGGCCGTGCGATACTTATCCTCCTCCTTGACTAGGTAGCGAATTTCATCGTGCACTGTGATGGCGACACGAGCGTCGATGTTGAACCGCCTGATAAGATAATCCATGCCGACAACCAGCAGGTGTAAATAGTCGACTCCCGATGACTGAATGGCCCAGTTGATGCGAGATGTCAGATAACCATTCTTGCTGATGTATCGGCTCATGAGTGCCTCAGTGATTCCGGCACCTAATACTGGCGTTCTTGGCCTCTCTTGTCCAGCGAACTCCTCTAGCTTGTTGAACACAAACGACTCAGTGCCTCCACGCCAGAACGGACGCTTGCAGAGAATCCTGCGGTTGGTCTTGGTGCCCTTGGTGTTGGTGTATAGCTTCGAGGCCGTTATCATTGTCTCCTTCTCCGAGAGGCTGGGGTTGAACTGGCGTAGCAAGGTCGCCGCAAACTTGAGGCCAGCACCGTAAATGCGCCCATAGTTAAACACCTTGGCATTGTTTCTCGTAATGCCTAGGATGGATGCTGTCCGTGAATGGAGGTCGGTCCCCTGAGACTTTGTGCCTTCCAGCGTCATGAACCCAACAGCGTTACCACCGTGGAGCTTGAATGTCGCATCGCCCACCAGGCTGGCAATCCAGAGCTCCTCTGAGTCGACATCGGCTCCAACGAAACAGTAGCCCTTGGGAGCCTTGACCATTGCCTTGAGTTCAGATCCCACACGGTTCTTCTTGGCGTTACTAGCTGTCAACCAGGTATTCTCGACTGCACGCCGAGTAATAGTGCCCATAGGGATGATCTGCGGCAATATGAACCCGTTAGTGTTGGCGGCCCCCGTCTCGCTTAAGTTGTTCGTCTCATTCTCGAGAGAAGGTTGGCCATTTGTGAGGTCTTCCTCGTAGACAACCATCTGCGACCTGATCCGGTCTCGCGCGCTGATCCAGTACGAGCATGATGCATTCATCTCCAGCGCTTCTTTGGCATACGAATATTCCGATGTTAAGGTACCATTCTCGAAATAGGCTAGATAGCCCTTCGCCATCGGGTTCGTACAGCGCGCGTTTGGCCCGTCCTTATGCGGAAGCTTGAAATAGGTGTGGGCGTGGTCATCGCGCAGAACGGCTTCTGCTTCATCAAAAACGCATTTAACCATTGATTTGGCAGTATATTTCGCAGTTTCCTCTCGCGGCACTCGGAAGGTCCAGCCATATTTGTCTGACCAGAACAAAGGGTGGCCATCCCAAGCAAGTTTTAGGAGCAGCGGCGCAATGCGGGTTCGAACGGTAATGTTGATCGGTGCATCGTTCTTCTGGAATAGGTCTTTGTACCACTTGGGCATTCCTGGCTTCTTCTGCCTGGCCGCAGGTCTTGGTGGATCATTCTTCCGCTTTCCCTTGACCATCTTGATTTCCTGGCCCGACCAGTCGAGTTGCTGCATCCAGGGGTCATTTTGCCACTTGTCAGCGTCATTCTTAATCTCGAGGGCCTTTTCGGTGAGCCCGACGAGGCGTTCTTGAACCGCATCCGAGAGCTTCTGATATGTTGCCTCTGCGTTGGCAATGTAGGCATCCCAGGACTTGTTAACTGGCAGGATGACAGAGGAGAGATGCCGAAGAGCTGCGAAGCTGACAGGATGCGGGCAAACCCGGAGGAAGTTGGGAAAGACAATCGAATAGACTCGATGGGTGATTGACACGTCGGCAGCGCAGTAGTCCATGAGCTCATCCAGTTTCTCCAGGATACCTTCGCGATCTCGATCCCCAAAGTCATCACGGACAGCCTTGTCGATTGAGATGTTGAGGTGAAACTTGGCCACGTCCCGTAAAGAATTGATCGAACTCCGTTCTACCCACAATTCTTCCTCGTCGTGTATGCCCTGGTTGCTTAAAAGCTCGACCAGTTCATGATCAGGAGTTTCGCTAGCAGCCCTTTCCCTAAGTTCCCGGTTCTTCTTGTGCTTCATCCAGGTTGGCCTCTGCTGAGTGCACATGCCGTTGACAGCCACGTGTAATGACATGGTATCCAAAAAGGCGTTTCGTGTCTGCTTGATATTGTATTCCTCCAGGATTCTTGCCCGGTCGTAACCTACGTTGTGTCCAACAATAACCCGGTCCTTGGTAGGGTCACCTAAAGGGATGAGTTGCCGGTCGTTTTCTGTCTCCCCTAGGAGCCATGGTGAGAGCCAGGCATACCAAGCGGTCGGGCTCGATGCGCACGCCATAACTGCGAATGGGCTTTCTTTCCACATGACTTCGGTATCGAAGCAAAGCAAGGATTCATCAGGCGCATCGACTTTTTCGGTCTGTCCATCAGGATAGTATTTGGTCCAACCACTTTCGCGAACCCATTCTCTGGGCTTTGGAGGGGGGTTGGCGCGTGCAAACTGCTTCGCGTTGGAGAGAAATGGCTCGGCGCAATCGACACCGAGCTTGTAAAAGTGATGATCGAGGGTATTGCCCTGTAACGGCGGTAGGTCGAATGCTATGGGATCTGATTTGTCCGTATTCTTTCCGAGCAAGTCATGGCGGCGCAAATGATCCTTGGATAACTCGACCAGTTCTGGCGGGGGAGGCTTGGTACCATTGGGAAATATTTGATCAAATACGTGGGAGCTGAGTTGCTGGACGCCTATCTCGTTGTATCGTGCTTCGGATGGGACTGAGGTCGCGCTTAGTGATTATTTCCATTAAAATAGAGTGCTGAAGCTCACGAGCAAGCGTCGTCTGTTTCTTTTGCTCTGCGACGGCGGCCAGCCATCGAACATGGGCCCTCCAGGCATGGCGACGAAAAGCCTGGTGACGAGCGATTCGGATGAAGCTAGCCGTCGAACCGTGCAAAGGACGACCAGCGGCGGTCGTGAACATCATTCAGATGATGCGTGATGACATCACGGCGATGATGGGATCGTTTATGCGCCCGAGATGCTGGCTGTACCCGTTTGCTGCGTGTATCTCTTTTGGAGGGTTGAAGCAAGATAGAAGGTGATGAATTTGGCATTGCCATCAAATTATGAGCGGGCCCTTGCAAGCAGATGACGGCGTGCATCCTTGGTGGGGCCTTCTGCAGGCATGGATAAGCGAGTGGGGACATGAGGGCGGGGGCTCCATGCTCAGGGCGGCCAGATCTGAGGCCTCGAATAGCATCACCAAACTTGATGAAACAATAAACGACTGCAAGTTGCATACAAAGGTATTGCATGTCCTTTTTACGCCTTGGGGATAAAAATGCCGAGGAATTTCTCAAACTTTTCAGGTCAGCTCATGCCATTTGATGGTACTGCTTTCGCCTCATCCGGAAGTGTTACTCCGTGTGCCCTTGAATGCTGCAAAGAGGCTGGAGTTTGGGAAGAGTAAATTACTTGTCATACAATGACCCCTTGAAGAAGAACGCCCACACTGGACGACTTGGCCGAGACACAAATGATGTTGTTACTGGAAGAGAGTTCGCTTTACGGGTTGTGATCCGTACCCAGGTTGGAAGGCCGAGTGTGGATGTCCGAGACCAAAACTCAATGGGTTTGTTGGGATCGGGAGCGGGAGACTGCAGCAAGTGAGATTGTGGGAAGACATTGGATGGAAATAAGGTCTGATGAGCTCCATGTGGATGGCTATTGGGTGTATTGATCCACGGACAGCTACCTACCTATGGAGCTCGACGTGCCTGCCCCCATACCTACCTACCCAACTCACTTGCCTGATTCCATTTACCGCCATCGATCTGTGGGAAGTAGTTACTCCAAGGGAAGACGATGGTGATGGTGACGATGCAGGGGGCCGGTATCATATTGGCACCTGGGACTTGGTGTTCAAGTGCAATTGCCGCATGAGAAACACCAGGGATATTACTCGTAAAGTCTACAATGGGCGCTTAAACTCTGCAAAGCATCGCCGTGAGATCACGTTGCAGTCTCGAGTCGGGTTGTAATTGGCGAAAAGAGGCTGTTTTATGGTTGCTCCAGCCGAGAGCCCCGTCCGGAGGTTCCATCCATCAACACCTTTTCAAGTCAAGCAACAAAGACTGCGTGCACTCGCCCTCGTGCTTGTACATGTACCTGCTCGCCCGTCTTCTGGCTTCAGCATCACCAGGCGCTTCATTTTGTCGTTATTTTATCGGTGCCTTTGTTCAGTGCCTCTGCTCCTCCGTTCCGCCTGATCCACTCGGAGCCCGTCCGTAGCGTCCTCGGGCCAGTCCCTTCTCGTCGGCCACTCAAACAGCACAGACAGTGGGAATACTCCACGGATTGCACCAGAAACACCCACTCTGGCGGCCAACAATGGACCCGGGATTCTTCTGGATGGACTCGTTTGTCGCCCGACTGCTGCAAGGTTAGAAAATCTCTTCCTCCCTTCCTCCTCCTCCGTCGCCTGTTGCCGTCCCGAAGCCCTCCCTCTCTTCTACTGCTGCTGCGGCTTCTGACGCTCGCTTGCCGCCGACCCTACAGACAACGCAGCCCTGTTTTGGAACACGGCAAACAGCCCTCCATTCGCAATCTCCATGTCCAGAGTCGTCTCGTCCCCCGACCGAGCTGCCGGGCATTCACCCAGGCCAATCCAGACATCCCAGATTGATGGTGGTCTTGCCGGCCAGCACATTCGCCCGACCACGTTGCTCTCTTCGCCACCCTCGCACTCCAATTCAAATCGCCGTCCCTCCCCGACCGCGACCTCCACCACCCAACATCATCACCATCACCACCACGACCACCACGCCTCACCCCCAAGACGAGCCGCCGCCGCCGCCTCCACAGCCTCTACTCAAAACATCTCGACGCCGCCTCCAAGGCTACCGGGCTTGTCGTCGGCGCCCGTGGGATTGTGGCAGGGACAGCACTTTGAGCTGTGGTCAGACGGAGACCAACTGATTGATTTAGAGGACCCATTCTCCCCATCGCACGTCGACGTCGACGACCCTTACCTTGCTGCAATAATCAACACCGAATTTTCGTCTCCTTCAACATACCCTCCATTCACCGATTCAAATACGCGAAATAGTCAAAGCCGAGGCCAGAGCCAGGGCCAGGGCGTGAATCAACCTCCAACATTACAGGCATCCGCGCTGCCTCAGCCGCTCACCTACACTGACACTGCTGCCGCCCCACGCGACCCCTCTACCACCTGTATCTCAGGCCCCGAGCGTTCCACAACACAACTCTCTTTCTCCTCAAACAACGCCGCCGCCGAATCTCAATCCACGCTGCGCACCCTCGATTCTTTCGACGAACACGATCTCTTTGACAGCCCGGCGAGCTCCTTCTCCGACACCATGCCCCCAGCCCTCCGAAGGACGACAACGGCTGCCGCCGGTCGTGTTGCATCAGCTCACGCCAACAAGCGCCGGCGAACTTCTACAAACACTGCGCCGGCGAATCCAACGAGGACTACGCCGAGGCGGAAATCGAACGCCATGCCCAAAGACGTTGAGGAAGTCCTGGGACCGAAGCCTCCCCGGTCCCCCATCGATGTCGAGCCGATATCAGACCTTACGACGATTGACCTCACCGAGACTAATGATGTGCCTGAGGATCTCAAGAAGCCTGAGAAAGATGGCCGCGTCAAGATTGCTGCCTTCCAATGTGTGATCTGTATGGATGATGCTGCCAACTTGACGGTCACCCATTGCGGTATGTAAATTTCCGGCGCCCTCGAGTTGCCACCCCCCGAACCTCCAATAACATTCACTGACGTTGTCCGCATCTAGGCCATCTCTACTGCGCTTCGTGTCTGCATCAATCTCTCCACGTTGATGCTACCAGAGGAAAATGCCCCATGTGTCGCCAAAAGATCGACATGAAGTCCCGTGATGCTTACAACAGCAAGACAAAGGGATTCTGGCCCCTGGAGCTGAAGCTTATGACGGCCACACGGAAGGGCAAACGCAAGGCCAACACAATGTCCTGATCTCCACAACATTACGGACACGCAGACGCACATCGGATCGCAATGCTGCTCCATCTGGCTAATCGGGGCTCTTTTATACCGACATTGGATGCAACAAACTCGCACTTGGCTCACCATCTCACTGGCACTCCCGGCATGCCCTCCCTGGGCGCTGGGCTGCCTTTTACCGCCACATCCCATCTGGCTGAGCATCACCTTTCTTGCTACGGAGCATGGGTTTACTTCGGGGCGTCATATTCAGATACCCAGTATTTACATGGATAAGGGGGAACACGGAATACTTTGATTTATCTGCACGCTAGCAAGGCTATCATGCCGACATGGATCGTGGGGCCGGCGTACGGAGTATTGGAGGAGCTATGTATATGCTCCCGGGGGATTACAGAGGGGACAACTTAGAAGTCCAAACCACTGTGAATAGGTTACCTTAGTCAATGGCATATTGACGCATAGACACATATCCTTGACACGGCTCACGCGACGTGTCTACGACGTGCAGCGACGACATATTGGCACAGGTGAGTATCTGCATCTCTTCGAGGAGGCCAGGCATCAAGACGCAAAATCTGCCTCTTCATCTAAGGTACCTGACGCGGTAATTATCTCCACTTTACTAACTATACCCCCACGATGCATCCATGTTTCATTCCTCCCTGCCAACGCCGCTTAAACTCTGCAAGCTATATCCTGTCTCGGGAACACATACACACAACCTGATACAGTACTGGACTATATAACTCCCTCCTCCTTCTCTTTGGCCTAATGGAAGAGTCCATATGTCGGCTGCTTAGGCTCGGGGATGACCTCGTTCTCAAACTGCAAGTGGTTAGCAAACACTTGTGTTTCGTCTGTGGCAAGGAAATCTAATCTCACCTCAAGGAATCGAGTGGCCGCAATGATAACCATGAGACCCTCTGCCAGCTCCTCAATCTTCGAGTCCAGACTATCGTCCGCATTACCGCTGCCAATGCCTGCGCTGCGCTTGAGAGAATGTGTCACCAGCATGCGATGCTCAGAGAGGAACCTGCGGCCCTGCACCACATTGTGACTGCCGCGACTCACGAGCGCGGCGCCGATGATGCGCACAACCTGGGCGAGAAGGTCGTAGTGCTGCTCGAGGGCATGCGAGTTGGCCGTATTGATCTGGAGCTCAGGGTCTGCCGCGAATAGACCTGAGAGCTCGAGTGCTCGGAAGAGGTTGGAGTGAAGAATGTACTTGGCACCAGAACGAGTCTGCGATAGCTCCAACAGGAGGGCGAGGCGCGCGTTCTGATAATTCTGCTGCTCCGAATTGTCTGAAAATGTCTATGTTAGTTCTGGCAACCTTGAGTAAATGATAACATGGTGAACATACCAGACCCGAAGACCTCGTGCCACTCTTGCATGATGTTGCGCAGTGAATCGACCAAAATTCCAATAAAATTAAGTCGGTTCAGAGTCTCGACGACATGATCCTCGTTCTCATGACGGCCCATACCAACCAAGGCGTTGAGCAGAATAAGGGCTGCTGTCTGGCACTGCGCTTCGCCACCATAGGCATCGTCGCAGATAACGTTGATAAGCCGCTCACCATAAACTTGGATAGTCTTAATGGTCTTGGGGCGGTTGGACGTGAGTGCACCTTGGTCAGACATGCCCGCTAGGTAACGGTAGCAGATGCCGTAGTAGACCGACCTGAGTTCTGGGGTGCCAGCCCATTTTCCGATGGCCTGGAGGCAGATCTGGAAAAGCTGGTATAGCTTGTCACTGATCAGATTGCCAATTGCCGAGCCTTGCTTGTCCTCAGCCGGTGCCGAGAGGTCGAGTTTGAAGAGAAGAATCTTGGCGAGCCTTGCAAGCTCCAGGGCCTCAGCTGGTCGCTCGGATGCAAAGGCTTCAAGACTGGGGAGGATCGACTGGAGGGCTTGCAAGAAGAAGGATGTCTGGGCGGAGCCCTTGAAGTCATTTGATTCAATCATGACAAGCAAGAGCTTCGTCCATGTCTTCAGGACCTTCAAGCTCTGAGTAGAAAGCTGCTTCTGCCGGTTGGAGGAGACAAGGTACTCAAGAATCATAGCCTCTTCTCGCTCAATGGCAGCAAGGTCCTGGGCAGCAACCAGCGCTCCCGACCCCTGAGCCTCGCCGCGTTTTAAGAGCAGGATTTCTTTGACGCGGTCGAGATTGTAGATGGGGTTTGAGTCAGCATCATTCTCCAGGCATGCTGACAGGTCAATATCCTTGTAATACTGGAGAGGGGGTAGAGGGATCTCCCAAACGCCTTCTGGGAGCAGGAAATCGTAGAGGTCGAAGATGGTAGGTATTTGGATTGGGGCGTTGCCCTCCCCTATGATTTGGCCATTCAGGGCCTCAAAGATTCGCCTTTTGAGACTCGGCATGCGGTTTTGAGAGATGCTGCAAAGCTCCATAGCGATGTACTCCAGACCCATCCTCCGGAGCGCCAAGAAGTCGGTCAGGGTTACCGCACCTTCGGTCACTGGGAAGTGAACCACGGCGACATTCTCTCCCTCCCATGGTAGATCTGGGTTGATGACAACCTCACGGAGAAGGAGGTGGAAGAGAATCTCGTTTTCGCGAAGTTCCTCAACTACAACAGGGGCAGAAAGGGGCGAGCTCCAGAGGATGTGGAGAATACGCATCACTCTCGATTTGATAGCGATGAGCCATTGTCGCATCCCCTGAGTATCGCCGGAGGGAGCTTCCAGGAGCAACCTCAACAGAGTGTGGAACAAGGAGGTTCTGGAAGCGAAAGAGCCTTTAGCGTCAATCGAGAGAGAGTCAATGCTGCACTTGAAGCCAAGTAGCAAGTGCGCAATTGTGGGCTTCCGGGGAGTCTCCTGAAGACACTGGTACAGGAAGTCAAGGATGTAGATTTTGGTGACGTATGCCGGTGAATCTGCCTCTCGGCCAGCCTCCAACGGGGTGATGAGTTCTGAGACGAAGGACCGAGAAATCGCCTCGTGCTCGCCGTTAGCTTCTAGCGCAACGATGGCCTTGTTGCGATGCGCCTGTCTATTAGATCCTGACCAAATCGCGGTGATCTTGGATGAAGAAGACATCTTCTCGAGAAGTTTGAGGCATGCAAGTGTAAGCTCGGGGTGTCCGATGCCACAGTAGTTTCCCAAATCAACAACGAGATTCAGTCTAGTGACGAGACCATCTTCGAAGGAAGAGAAGGCAGCATTTGCCACGGGTGGTCGACGTTGGTTGGACTGGGCCTTGAGAATGGGCCGGACGAGCTCAAGGTAGGTGGCTTGTAGATCGAGAACCTTGGTGATGACCTCGATAGCACGCAAAATGCCAAGAATCAAGGGTGAATCAGGCGCGGCATTTCCCACATCAACAGGCTCTTGATGTATCGTGTTGAAAAGCGCCGTCATCACTTTGTCGTTAAACATCCACTCCATTACCCTCGCGAACGGATGCATGCGTACATAGGTTGCCAGATCGGTTGTTGAGATGACTGCATCGACGTTGATGTTGGTTTCATTGGCCATAATGATCAAGTCTTCGTTGAATGTGGTTAGGCAGACAAGGATGAAGTCGAGGCAGCTGAGACGGAGAACCCGAGTTTGATTCGCATCCTGTAGATCATTGGATTTTGTGGCCAACACAAGGCCCATGACAAAGTCGACATACACCTCAATGCCGGGCATACGGAATGCAGAACCAAGGTTTTCTGGGAAGGGGAGCCCGTCATTCAAGGGGCTGCTGTCAATGGCTGGGCAGACCAAAGAGATCAATAGTTGAATGAAGGATTCTGGGTCCTCAAACCCATTGCTAATTTCGTCGAAGATCCGATCCATAGACACGGTTGGCGACTGCTGGGCCTGGCGATGAGGTCCTGTTGCATGAGAGGCATAACCCCCTGTAATCCACGTATCCAGACAGCTCCACATCACATGGCCCTCCTGGAGCGACTTACGTGTCATTAGAGCTCGCAGAGCCATAAATGTGCAACCGCGTAGTCGGGGAGGAATTGGGCTGCTGGCGAGCTCGTAGAGTGTCTCCACGAGGTTGTAATTAGGGTTGTGAAGTAGGAAGTGCCGTGTCGTCTCACTTTCACTAGCCAGCTTTGACATTAAACGAAGGTAACACTCAAGCATCATGGCTGATTCGGGCTCTGTCTCCGCTTGGTCGCTGCTGAGCTTGTCATTTCGATATCGTATCGTCTGAGTTGGGGTTGGTTTTTGTCTGATCTTGGCGGAGAAGAAGTTAAGTTCTCTGAAAATCTGCGCCCATGTCAGAGACTGTGACTTGCGCATCTTTCCTGATGAATGATGGCCTTCATCGGCTAGGAACTCATGCGCAGCGGAAGCGCATTCTTCGTTTTCTGAAATAGCCTGAAGCATTTCGCAGAACGCGGTCACCAGAGGCGTGGAGGCTCTTCGGGAAGCCCAGTGCATGAACCCAGCCAGGTTGCTATCCGGGTCAGACCAGAAATTCATGGCAGCATCTGGGCGGCCTTCATATGAATAGGCAATGATGAGCAAGAATCGTTCCAGGTCCAGATCTTGCTCGTGTGTCTGGCTCGACTGGCGCTGTTCATCCTCCTCCACGCGAAGCTTTCGGAGCACATCGGGAAGATTAGAGATAAATGCGTCGACGAAGACCTCGAGCTGAAGCATGAGTGATGCTTGAAAGAACTCAGAAAATGGAATGGCATCGGGTGCCAAGGCGGGAGACTTTCGTTGCAGCCACTTGCGCATGCCTGCTCTGACAGGGTCATGCCAATCTGGAGACTTGACATCTGCAGCGATAGAAAGCAGAAAGTCGAACGCCCCATCCTTGAGAGCCTCCAGGAATAGCTTTGATCGCTGATGGTCCTCTGCTGAAATGTTAGCCATACACAAAGAGCTGACAGGGATACAAACCCTCGTCCAAGTCAGTGTTGGGCGGAATCGCCGCCTCCGGAGGATCATCGACATAGAAGCCACTGTACTCCGCGAGCCACCAGGAGCGGAAAGCTGCATGCAGCTGGGATAGAGGCCATGGTGTATCGTCGGCGGGAAATAGCTTGCTGTGAAGCTCGCGAGCCTTGATCAAGTCATATCCTCCTTCAGCAGATCCGAAAACTGAGATGTACGCTCCGATTGACGGAATAAGATGAACCAGCAGTGCATCATACTTGTCCATTTTCTTTAGCGTTGCCACAAAATCAAGGAAATCTGCTGTTGACCCTTGTCTCATCTCGACGCTTCGGCAGAGGATGACACCCACGAGTTCGTGTTGTTGGATCAGACTGACACGGGAGAACTCGATCGTTTCCATTTGTTCAGACATGCCATTTGATGTTGACTGTCCGAGGGTCTGGGCGGCGGCGATCTTGTCCCCAATCTTCTGAAGCCATGCCTTGATCTCTTTCATGGACGCCATGCATCTGGGCACGATTCGCTTCGAGGCATCAGCCCCCATGCTGGGCTGGAGCAGTCGTTGGGCAACGTAGAGCTTCACACTCTCGAGAGCTTCGGGATCGGCCATGTCTTCATCGAGGCCATCTATCTCGAGAAGTAGCCGTACAATATCCAGAACGTACTTGCGCTGCTGGTGAAATCGGATGATGGCGCATTCGAGGAGCGATCGGCCCAACGTGGAAGGGTCTTCTTGCGATTCGAGGACACATCGCGTAGCCTCGAGTTCGTCAAGCTCGACTTCGTCGGATAGGGTGAGAACATCTTGCTGGAAGCCATCATTTATCGAGTACTCGTCTCCGTCAATGACAACCTTGCCTGGACGACCGTCAGTTAGAATCAGCTTTCTCTTTGCGCCAGCTGAGCTCCTTACCAGACTTGACTGCATTTCGGTTCTTCTCGTTCCTTGCCGGCTTATCCCAGAGCTTGCCCAGCTCCGTCTCGAAAACCTGGACGAGGAATTCGTTGTTGAGAGCCTCGGCGCCTTCGACGCGACCTTCGCGTAATGATAGAAGCCCTTGGTGGAAAGCTTGCAGGGCATCTAAAGCGGTGATCTCGGCCATGATGGTGGTTCAGGACTATCGCATGTTGAGAATAGACCCAACAGCAAGCGGTCGATGCAAGCTGCGCAGATTGCACCGTGGTGCGTTCGGTTGGCGAGTTCAGGATCTTTTTTTTTTGTAGATGCTTGGGCGGTTGCTAGCGGTCGGTGTTTTGAGATTCTGCACCCAAGGAAGGTACAGTACCTGGTAGCCTTGTTGCCTTCCAGTTTGGAGCTCCAGGAGCTTTCATTGGCTAAACCACGGGCAATAATCAACGCCCCCCGGAAACACCACTAAGAAACGTGTACATACCCACTATAACAAAGCTGGGCTTCCATTTGAAGTAACCCAAAGATGTGAATCAAAGAGCGAGTACAAGCAGAAAGACTATTCTCGTATATTGATTGTCTCTGATGGTACGGCCTAGATCTTCTCATTCTCTTCTTTTTGTTCTTCACACTATCCGCTTCCATTTTGTGATACTTCTGCCTCGTGTCCCCTGAACTCTGAGGGCGGTGAGAATTCTGCCGGGCAGCCTTGCTTCACGCCCTGGAGCTTCACGTCAGCTTAGGAAGCACCCAGTTCGAGGAAAAAAAGAGACGCCAGTACTCCGTATAAACCCACCCTTTAGCTTATCCTCCCCTAAACATAGTCAATAGAGTATAGTATGAATAGGGAAAGAAGCTCTAAAGCATTACCTTTATTATAATACATCTTTAGCTAATTATTATGCTTGAGAGGAGCTAGGTAACCAACCCTCTTGATGTTCTGGTGTCTCGTTTATTTCCCGACCCGCGCGGGAAGGCAGCTGTGCGATATATCACGTGATTCTATTTGCACAGCTGGCTGGGCGTGTATGAGAGGCCCTGTGCCAGGCAACAAACAACGAGGCTTGACACTCGGATAGAGAATATCATCGACTCAATGCAAACCGGGGACTTTGCTTCCCTGCTTCCCTGATTCCCTGCAAGTCACCATGTCGTCCTCTAAATCTGTCATGAGTTTGGCGCGTGCGTAACCTTGAGCTCCTTGTGTTGTTGCTGCTGACAGGCGATTAGGGGATGTGAAGTCAGCCTCGCTCAAAGAACGAGAAAAGGCTGTAGACGGTAGGAAACACCACCATGTATTCTTGGTTCATCGGGCTTACGAGTGCTTCAGAACTGGCCAGTCTTCTCAACCCGCGGAATCGATCTGCGAATCTGTAAGCGACACCACTCTCACTTACACTTTGTTGCTAACAGCTTGTGAGTTCTGATCTCGGCGACAAGGGCTACCATGAGATATTCGAATCTATCTTCAGCTTTGTGATGCGCGAGAAGCCCAACCTACGTAATAAGTCGAAGTCTCAAGCCACGTCGAATGCTGCTGCATCCCGTCTCTCGAAATGTGCTGCCGCTGTGCGGATGGCAGTAGGGCGCGGTGTCTCTAAGCTCGGACGAAAGACATTACTTGCAGTCGTGGATCACATCACCCAAACTCTGGGGCAGAAAGATGACTTCGTGCCTCCGTTACTTCAGGACTACATCAAAGCGTTGACCGAGGTGCTCTCGAGACCGGCCCATGCAGAGATCCTCGCTCGGAAAGGTGGTGAGAAATGGGAAGAGTGCGTTGACTTTCTCCTCGATGTTGCTCAATTCATGCTCCCAGATGAAGAAGAAGGTACCGCTCTGAGGTTGGCCCGGGCATCCCCAGCTCCAGGGTCGGGGTACGGCCGGTCTACTGGACGCTCAACTCCATCGACTCAGAGCCAAAGGAGGGTCGCTCCCGGAGAAGGCGGTCCTTTGAAAGATGTACTGGAAGGGCTGTATCATCTAGTCACCGCCGGTAATGCGCCATTGCTGCGACGATACACAGACATCACTGAAGTGGTGCTGAGAGTTTTGAGTCTGAGACAGCTCAGTCTTGGCTCCTTGCAGACCCTGGCATTCGCCATCATCAATGTGCTTTTCTCGGAAACCCATGCCGACGACCTAGCACATTCGTGCTCAATAGTGCGAAGCCTCCTGCCGCTGATGAGCTACTGGTGGCGATCTGAAAAGGTTTCGCAAGACGAAGTCATCAGGGCGTTGAGAATTGAGATCTCTAAGAGTATCTTTCTGACGCACCTACACATCGAACATCTGGTCATCAACTCATCAGATGAAGGTATCCGCCTGGATGTCGAAGACCTGGTCGAGAACCTTTGGAGTGAATACTCCAAGCGCGGTGAAGCCTTTCGATTACAGCTGAGCGACATTACCTTCTCTACGTCCGCTCTTTCGAAATATGGGCTTCAGCTGGATGTCTTTGGACTGCGCCCCCACAATCTGTATGGAGAAGGCCACTGGGCAGTTGTACAGAATCTGGCATTCCTTGAACGCATCATGGTACTTTACAACGAGAAGCATCAAGAAGCAGCCCCGGAACATGACGAGCAGCGGCGGAAAAGGCGCCGTATCCGCCTCGACATGAGTCGTATCAGACTCAAGTTGAAGGTCACCGATGTAGCGGTTCGACGAACAGCCCTACAGCTGGTCCCGTTTCTTCTTGCAAGCAACTCGCTAAGTCGTGATGAGTTGCTTGACTTGTTACCGGACTTGGCAGCTTTGGCGAGTGACAAAAACCCCGTAACAGCATCTTGGGCCCTCGTCGCCTCAGCCAGGTAAGCACAACTCCCTGCATAGACCGATAGACGACTTACTGTTTCAGTTGTATATCATATTGCGAGGACTGCCACGATCAAACAGATATTTGGAGACAGCTGTGGCATTTAGCTACAAGGTCTATCAGTCTACCAGGCACAAGCCGGGCGGCCTGTGTTCTGTTGCATGCCATTCTCGAGGCAGATGTTTTGCCATATCACACCGTATCTGAGGATGTCAACGGCATTGTCACAACTGCCGACGTCAGCGGCCCCAGCGTTTTGTGTGATGCCTCCATCAGCCTGATGTTTCATGTCCTTCATCTTCGGAATGCTAGGATCCCAAGTGCCAGCCAAAGCACTTGCCATCACATCATCCGTTGGATATTTCTCCGATGGAACCCAAGTAAGTCCCTCAGCTTGATATAAGGTAGACTCCCTGACAGGGCAACAGACGAATCCACGTTTGCCTCCTATCACTCTCTACACGTCCAGCCTATAGAGCTTGTGAACCTGGTCCGGGCTTGCTGCGGGACTTCAGAGTTGAAGCTGGTTACTCAAATGGTTACCTCGGGAGGCCCCCTGAGTGAAACATGGAACTCGTTGGGCGAGATTGAATCGTTCAGTCGATACATACTCCTTCTTAAGGACACACCGGAAAAGTCCAAGACTGTTGGGCGATGTACCTATTTTCAGTCGACGAACCCTCCACCACTGGCCGATGCCAACACTCGTTACGCTTCTAGGAAGCTAACACTTGAGCTTTTCTATCCCAAGCTCGGCGAATTAGCCGAGCTTTGCACAGCCTGGACCAAGAAAATGAACCAAGGTGGTGTGCAGATTTCGTTCGATCGCTTTCAGAGTCTCCTCTCAGCCTGCTTGACGGGTACCCTATTGCTTTCGCAGATCAGCGACCTCAGCTCAACCCAGTCCTCGTCTGTGGAGTCTACTATCATGGAGATTCTGGAGAAAGGACTGGATGCTGCTCTGACATCCGTCGAACCCCTGGCGTTCGTCGATTCTGTCCTGCGCGCAGTGAGGCCCATGATGCCCGATCTGACCACAACGAATCTCAATCAGATGCAGGGCAACAACGCTGGTCTCTTGCGTCTGCTAGCAAAGGTTTGGTCCGTGGTCGAAGACCGAAAGAGCCAGCAAAGTTCCGGGAATGATGACTTGATGGACATTGACGAAGAGTTTGACTCGCAAAGTAGTAGAGCGAGCTCTATTTTGACACCAGCAGCGATTCCACGGTTCAATATCCAACTACGGATGGATTCCCAGGCATTTTACACAGAAACCAAAGCTCGGCTCCAGTTTCTGTCCATTCTCAACGACGATATCGGCCAGATCGGTCTCGTCCCTGATGCCTTTGTCGAACATCTGATCAACATGCCCGATGATGAACTTCTGCTGTGTCAAAACTTGTTGTTCGAGATCTTCAACTCTGACCTCATCATTACCCCAGACAATGCCCTGACGGTGATTGAAAGACTGGGAGAGTATGTCAGTGACAGGGATTACCAGTATGCCGAGGTTGCCCTGAGTACGTGCATTGGGGTTATTGATGGTCTTCATTCTATCTGGCTGAACGACACACGGCATCTCTCTGACAGAGTTGGCGACCTTTACAATCACTTCGTCAAAGTGTGCCTTCCATCAAACATGCTCTCGCCCAGAACCCAGACATCGATGGTTCGATTGCTATTCACTCTCCTACGGGCCAACTCGGACTATGGCAAGGATCAAGATCTGGACTCTTCCCGAACCTGTCTTCTCTACATTCTTAAGAACGGCCCCATGTCCGTCAAATATGCTATTTCCGAGAAGATTGCTGACGTTTTCGATCTCTTCATTCTGAAACTCCACGATGAAATATTCGTGGACGTTTTAGATAGCCTACCTACCGACCCTGCCGACACTACGGGCATTGCCTTTCGACTATTGGTGTTGTCAAATCTCGCCTGTCGATGGTCCACTTTGCTTCGGAGATGTACCTACCACATCTTTGAAACCCCGGGGAAGATACCACACTCCACGGAATATGCGACTCGTTGCTTGCTTAATGTGTCTCGAACACTGAAATTGGAATCCCCCAAGGTCTTGTTTCGGCTGTTCTCTCGTCAGTTGCTGTATACTTGGCTGGAGTGTGATCCTATCGAGGACATTCCATTCTCCATATTTGGGTTCTCAACCTTGGGTGACCTTCTCAAGTCCGCCCAAGCTGAGGCTATCGGCTTGACCGTCATGCGTGGGCAAGACGAGGCGTCTGCAGAAGTTGCTCGCCTGCTGGGAACCTCCGAAAGCGACCTTATCCGTAAAAACTTCACGACCGCTATGGCCTACAGCATGATATTCGGCGATTCCAACGGAGGCGAAGACAAGGAGAGGGGTGAAGCACATGTCAAGAAGGTCCTTGGCCGCCAATTATATCTTGAAGCGATGTACCTCGACTTCCTCGGAGTTGGGGCTCTCTTCTTTGATCTCATCGACCAAGAGAATTCCATGGAGAAGGTCTTTGCGAGATTCAAGCTTGACTATGCTGGAGAAATCATGAGTGCTATCAAGGCCATTTCTCACTCTCCTGCCGAGTTGCCTGCTAACCAACAACCAATGTTCAAGGCAAAGTATCTCATCAACGAGCTTCACAGGCTCTGTCAGAACAGCGAGTTCCAGTTCCATGATCTTTGGTCGCCTCCTGTGGTTGTCTTCATCGCTCGCACGCTCCTCAACACCGTGCACCCTGCTCTGGGGCCTCTTCATGCCTGTTCCGTCCTCCGAAAAGTCAGGATCTTGATCTGCCTAGCTGGCCCGGTTGCTCTGGAATCGTATCCTTTGGAAATGCTGCTCAATGCGACCCGTGAGTTTATTGTGGATTCAGAATGCGCGGATGATGCCTTGGGGATTAGCCAGTATCTCCTTGCCGAAGGCGCAAAGCATCTCAGCACCAACCCTTCGTTCCTTGCTGGCTATGCATTATCAACCCTGGCTTCCCTTCGGGTCTTTTTGGAATCGAGCCAGTCCAGCACAACACAGGAGAGTCAGTTCAAAGCCACCATGAGCAAAGCCGAGAAGTTCCATGGGTGGTTTAGCAAGTACCTGGAGGAATACGACTCTCCGATGTTTAAGAATCTCGAACAGCGTGAGGCTTTCAAGTCAATTACACAATCTGCTGCTCGTATCCGGTCTTCGGGTAACGCTGAGCGAGGCACTGCAGAGAGCAAGCTGCTGCTGGACATCTTGGATGATGGTGGCTCGGAATACCAACTTCTCAATGACACTTCGCGTCAGCTCGCTCTTGGCCTTCTCTGCGGCGACTTCAGCATCCCCCTATCGAGTAGGGACGACATCATTGAATCCGACCAGGATGCACTCAAGCATGCCGCGGCTGTGTGGAAGAGCTGCGATACGCAAAACCTGAGCGATGAGTATCTGGCATGGGCAGGGCGAGTAGTTGGCCGATCCTTCTCGGCATCAGGCGGGATTCCTACAGACATCCTTCGCGAGTCACATCTTGCTCGTTACCAAAAGATTGCTCCGGACTCGAATGGCTCAGAAATTGGGATCCTTCACCTTCTTCAGGACCTGACTTCAAGCACAGACTCCGTGACAGCAGGGTTGGCTGAGGCAGCGCTACGAACGACCGTTTCCGATTCTACTATGTCTGGCGACGATACACTGATTGTGGCTTGTCAACAAGGCCTCTCAGAGTCCCTTCTACAAACATCCCAGTTGGGTCCATACCGGTCTCCCCCGTCTGATAAAAGAGCTGGAACCCCTGCATCGTCGATAGATGAGCAAGCTGTGTGGGCGGAGGACATCACGTCAAAGAATTGGCTACCGAACCTGAGCGCCTATATGGCCAAGTCTGTTGACGAATCCATCATGCTTAAGGTTCTGCCCCCTATTCTTGCCAAAGTTGAGCACTTCGCTGAGAGTGCATTCCCGTTTGTTGTTCATCTTGTCCTCTCCTCTCGGATCAACCAGCACACATCTCTCAAACGTCAGCTATCTTCTTCTATCAAGGAGTGGCTTCAATGCACAGCGCCTGCAGCCAAGGACAACTTGAAGTTGCTCATCAACACCCTCCTGTATCTCAGGACCCAGGAGTATCCAAGAGAATCATCAATCGCTGATCGATCACATTGGCTCAACATCGACTATGCCCTGGCTTCTGCATCGGCATCGCGATGCGGAATGCACAAGACGGCCTTGCTCTTTGCTGAACTCGTCTCATCCGAAACCACACGATCCTCTCGTCGATCTTCGGCAGCGGCAGCGAAAGAAACCGACATGAGCGAGACTCTGCTCACAATCTTTGAAAACATTGATGATCCCGATGCTTACTATGGACTGCCAGAGGAGGCCAGCCTCTCAAAGGTTCTCGCTCGCGTGGAGTATGAAAATGATGGGCCAAAGAGTCTAGCATTCAGAGGTGCCCAATATGACAGCAACATTCGTCTCGGAAATCCCATTGCCCAATCCGATGGACAAGCTTTGGTGAAGGCCCTGAGTACGCTTGGCTTGTCTGGACTCTCAAACTCTCTACTTCAAGTACAGCAGAACCTGGAATCATCGCCGGCTTCTCTTGAGAGTACCTTTAGCACAGCAAGAAAGCTGGAAATCTGGAATCTGCCTGCCCCAACGAGCGATCACCATGCAGTCACTGTTTACAAAGCCTACCAGAGCATTCATCAGGCGACAGACATTGGAGTTGTTCGAACGGCTGTACATGATGGCTTCACCCGCACCATGAGCAGCTTGACTGCGCATGGTCTCAATGCCACAGCCTTGAGGAAACGACTGGGAGCACTAGCCTCCCTGACGGAGCTGGATGACGTCCTCGGCGTCTCTGACACTGCGGAAATGGAGAGCATTCTCAGCAAATTCAAGAGCCGGAGTGATTGGATGCGAAGCGGACTGTGAGCAGCCCAACAAGTTTGGAGACGGAAATACTAACTCTTCTTAGTTATGACAGCGTCAGCCAAATCCTGTCTTGTCGTGGAACTACCATGAGCATGGTTAGCCAACAGAACGCGCTTCGAAGCAACATGAAGCTTTCTGCGGCTGCAGCAAGGCAAATGGAGGTGGAATCGATGATCACGGCATCTGGCGTCTATCGGTATCATCAGGCGACTCAGGAGAGCTTAAACTTATCTACTGGCCTCACCAACCTCATTGCGCCTTGTGCTTCGCTGGATCTCCACGTGGATGCCGCAATCAACATTGAAGCCGCCAACTCGCTCTGGGACTATGGGGAGATGAGCACATCTATTCGCATGCTTCAGAGCATTGAAAGGGACTCTTCTCTCCAGAAACAGACTATCCCAGTCAGCCGCTCCGACCTACTTTCAAAAATTGGTTTCCGGGTCTCTGTTGCTCGCCTCGAGAAGCCGCACGATATTCAAAAGAAGTACCTAGAGCCAGCCTTGAAGGAACTTAAGGGCAAAGGTCAAGGACGGGAAGCTGGCATGGTTTACCACCAGTTTGCCATGTTTTGCGATCAGCAGCTCCAGGATCCTGACGGGTTGGAAGACCTGACAAGGCTTCAGGGGCTGAAGAAGGCCAAGAGCGACGAAGTGTCGGAACTCAAGTTGCTAATCTCCACCACGCGGGATTCTCAGTTGAAGAACCGATACTCGCATGTGCTGAACAAGGAAAAGCAGTGGCTGGACCTTGATGAGCAAGAGCTGCGACGAGTTGAGCACACTCGTAGCGAGTTTGTGCGTCTGAGTCTCGAGAACTACCTCTTGTCTCTCATCGCTTCCGACGAACACAATAACGATGCGCTGCGTTTCACAGCCCTTTGGCTCGAGCGATCAGAAGAGGAGATGACCAACAAGGCAGTGATGAAGTCTGTTTACGATGTACCAACCAGGAAGTTTGCAGGCCTCACCAATCAGCTGACATCCCGACTCCAAGACAACGACACTACCTTCCAAAAGATCCTTCTGGAGCTGGTTTACAAGATTTGCGTGGACCACCCCTACCACGGCATGTACCAGATTTGGTCAGGAACCAAGGCAAAGGCCCAGCAGAAGGATGAGGTTGCAGTCAAGCGTGTCAGAGCTACAGATCGAGTGGCCAAGCGACTCGCCGAGACGCAGTCCGTGGCCAGCATCTGGCTTTCCATCGATAAGACGAGCAAGTACTACCATGCTCTGGCCATGGATCGCAACCCAAACAAGTACAAGTCGGGTGCCAAGATCGCACTGAGAGATTCAACGCCCGGCCATAACCTTGTCAACTGCCTGGCCAAGTACCGCATCCCTTCTCCAACCATGCACATTGAGCTTTCTGCAACCAAGGACTACACAAAGGTGCCCATCATCTCCAAGCTGGAGCCGAACATGACGATCGCCTCAGGCGTGAGTGCACCAAAGATCATCACGGCACTTGGGAGTGATGGTGTGCGGTACAAGCAGCTTGTCAAGGGTGGACACGACGACCTACGCCAAGATGCAATCATGGAACAGGTCTTTTCGGCTGTATCGTCTCTACTGAAGCTTCATAGGACAACCCAGCAACGCAATCTGGGTATCAGGACGTACAAGGTGCTCCCGCTCACGGCATCTTCTGGACTGATCGAGTTTGTCCCCAACACAGTACCACTCCACGAATTCCTCATGCCTGCGCACGAGAGGTACTATCCTAGGGACTTGAAGGGCTCTCAATGCCGTAAGGAAATCTTTGGAGTCCAGAGCCGGACAGTCGAGACTCGCATCAACACGTATCGCAAGGTGACGGAAAAGTTCCACCCGGTCATGAGGTACTTCTTTATGGAGCACTTCATGGACCCCGATGAGTGGTTTGTCAAGCGGTTGGCCTACACAAGGAGCACTGCGGCGATATCTATGCTTGGTCACGTCCTTGGCCTTGGTGACCGACACGGTCACAACATTCTCCTGGACCACAAGACTGGGGAGGTTGTCCACATCGATCTGGGTGTGGCTTTCGAAGCTGGCCGTATCTTGCCCGTGCCAGAGCTGGTCCCCTTCCGGCTGACAAGAGATATCGTGGACGGAATGGGCATCACTAAGACAGAAGGCGTCTTCCGAAGATGTTGCGAGTTTACTCTAGACGCCCTGCGAGAAGAGCAATACTCCATCATGACCATTCTCGACGTGTTGCGTTACGATCCCCTCTACACTTGGTCCATCTCGCCGCTGCGGCTCGCAAAGCTACAGAAGGCAAGGAACAACGACGACGGAGCCATGGATGACGAGCAGAGTGAAGCAGAAACAAAAAAGGGCAAGAAGGCGGGTGGCCATGTCAACGAGCCATCCGAGGCAGACCGTGCCCTGGAGATTGTGAGGAAGAAGCTCTCCAAGACCCTGAGCGTGACGGCCACGGTCAACGACTTGATCAACCAAGCGACGGATGAGCGAAACTTGGCAGTTTTGTATTCTGGTAAGTCTCTCTGCAGAGTATAAGTGAAGTATGAATTGGGAAGCTAACATGGTCTAGGATGGGCGGCATATGCTTGAGTGGGGAAACGACGAGAGAAGGGACAACATGGACTTGAATGGATAGAATAGCTTTCTGGACAGCGTTAATTATATCCGTCAAATAATCAGATACCCGTATCCTTGGAACCAGCTTGTTTCTTGACCGTTGTGATTGTCATGTCGGAGTTAGGCGTGGTTAAGCTCTGTAGCTCCAGGACCAACAAGGGCGCTCCACTATCTTATCGTACCTAACAGCGCTGAATGACATGAGGTAATCAATCGCCCAGCTAGCTTCTCTCATTCAGACTCAATCGAAGCATCAACATCTTCATTTATCAACGTCATATCTTGTACTTCCCACCGACAGAATAAAGCGAATGATCGTCATTAACGGCCCTTGCACTGCGTCTACTTTCACCTGCCCCAGCTACCACAATTCACCGAAACCGCGCCGGACAGCCCGAGCATCCGAGGCCTGAGTGACAGCTCCATCACAGTTGTTCCAGGCCTCCCCCGTCGTCGTTATCGCTCCATGCAACCCGTGGCAGTCGAATCAAACTCTCCCTCCCGGCGTAGGCCGCGGCTCGACTCCTCCTCCTCCTCACCGCCTCCCATCGCCCCCTCTAAGAGAGCGCGCTTCGAAGCCATGACGAGCGCCAAAGCGCGGGGCAAGCTCCCCGAGACCGTCGACCTGACACAGCCGCCCTCGGCCTTCAAGCCCTACACGGGGGCCAAGAAGCTGGTCATCAAGAACCTGCGGGCGCCGACGAGTCGTGATGCGCAGGTGGCCGAGTACTATGTGCGCACCGAGAAGGAGCTCAAGGACGCCCTCGACTCGGTGTTTGCCGGGAAGACCCCCGACGTTCCGCTCGAGAGGTTATACAGAGGAGTCGAGGACGTTTGCCGGAAGGGAGACCCAGCAAAGGTGTACCGGATGGTCAAGGACAGGATAGAGGCGCACTTGCAACGGATAGTGCATCCGAGGATAGGACGGAATGGAGGTGTCTCGAACCTCGATACTCTAAGGAGTGTGTTGGCAGAATGGAAGATTTGGAATGGCCAAACAGTACGACTGGCAGTAAATCAGCTGCAGGTACTATCCAGCTAACTCTCTTACAGATATTGATCCGCTCGACGTTTAGTTTCCTCGATCGGACATACCTGTTACGAGAGAACCTCTCATCCATCAACGACATGGCCATCAGCCAATTTCGGAGGATGGCCTTCCCTTCGCAGGCGCTTGCGTACGAGAATTCACATGGCATCAAGGCAATTGCGGGAATGTGTGAGTTGGTTGAATATGACCGAAGAGACAACGATCAAATGGACTCGGCTCTCCTCAAAGACTCGATGATGATGCTGCACGTTCTGGGCGTCTACGTCAAGCACTTCGAACCGATCTTCCTGCAGCAATCCGAGGTCTACTTCAAGGAGTTTGGTGAGGCATGGAGCGCTTCAAGTCTCAAGGACTACATCCGGGTCTGCAAGAAGCTGCTGCACAAGGAAAACTACCGCTGCATCGTGTATAACCTTGATAGCACCACGGAGAAGCAGCTGATGGACTCTGCTCACTCGCACCTGATCGACCATTATTCGGACAAACTCCTGAACAGCGGCAATCTTGCAAAGTTGCTGTCTGATAGAGAGGTCGACTCTATGAAGGCATTGTACGACTTGCTTCGATTATCAGGCATCCAGAAGAAGATGAAGACACCGTGGGGCGACTATATCAGAGCGACGGGAGCGGCGATTATTGGCGACAAGGAGCACGGGGATGAGATGGTTCTTCGCCTATTGGAACTGCGACGGTCGCTTGACCTGATGATTCGGGATGCGTTCGACAAGGATGAGGACTTCCTCTGGGGCATGAGGGAGGCTTTTGGGAAATTCATGAATGACCGAAAAGTCTCGTCTTGCTGGGATACAGGAACGTCCAAGATTGGCGAGATGACAGCCAAGTACATCGACATGCTCATGCGAGGCGGTTTGAAATCATTGCCCAAGGAGCTTCTCTCCGATGCCAAGGACCGGGCGACGGCGGAGAAGCAGGGCCAGGCCAGTACGGGTGATGAGGATGCTGAGCTTGATCGACAGTTGGATCAGGCTCTGGAACTGTTCCGTTTCATCGAGGGCAAGGATGCTTTTGAAGCATTCTACAAGAAGGATCTCGCCCGAAGGTTGTTGATGGGCCGAAGTGCAAGCCAGGATGCCGAAAGGAACATGCTCACTAAGCTCCGAAGCGAATGCGGCTCCAACTTTACTCACAACCTCGAGCAGATGTTCAAGGACCAGGAGATTGCCAAGGATGAGATTGAAGCGTACAAGGAGTGGTGCCAGGGTAGCACTGAGCGCAAGTCCCCTCTGGATCTTCAGGTCATGATCCTCTCAGCTGCAGCCTGGCCGACATACCCCGACACTCGTCTCAACCTCCCTGACGAGGTGGCAACCCAGATTGAGCGGTTCGATAAGTATTACAAGAACAAGCATACGGGTCGGGTGTTGACGTGGAAGCATTCGCTGGCCCACTGCGCGATCAAGGCTACATTTGCTAAGGGCACCAAAGAGCTTCTTGTTTCGGCTTATCAGGCCGTCGTGCTCATGATGTTTAATAGCCTCCCAGATGATGGCTTCTTGGCTTACGAGCAGATTGCCACGGGTACTGGGCTTCAAGGCGGTGACCTCGACCGCACATTGCAGTCCCTCGCGTGTGGAAAAGCACGGGTGCTCGCCAAGCATCCCAAGGGCCGTGAGGTCAAGCCTACAGACACATTCACCTTCAACAAGACATTTACGGACCCCAAGTACCGTGTTAAGATCAACCAGATCCAGCTGAAAGAGACAAAGGAGGAGAATAAGGCAACGCATGAGAGGATTGCTCAGGACCGTCGGTTTGAAACACAAGCAGCCATCGTCAGGATTATGAAGAGCCGCAAGTCTATGGGCCATGCGGAGCTGGTGGCCGAAGTAATCAATCTGACCAAAAAGAGAGGCAGTGTAGAGCCGGCAGCGATTAAGAAGGAGATCGAAAGGTTAGTCAAACTCAGTGACCGTATGTGGAGAGCGCTAACAAGAAGCATAGTCTTATCGAAAAGGACTACATCGAGAGAGAGGGCAATGCATACGTGTATCTGGCGTAAGGTTTGGTAGGTTAGGCATATTTTATTATCTGATGGTGTGAATGATGGGCTACAAGGCCCAAAGACGGCAAGGGCTATAATTATGAGTCAGAAGCAGTGGATAGACCGATATTCAGCTACTATTCATGTCCAAACTGTGCAAAAAGTGATTGCCTGTGCAGGAAGAAGAGATGGGAGTCGAACGTCGCGTCTTGGGACAGGGATTCAGGGGCCAAAAAAAAGAGCGAAGCTGGGGGGGCCATGGGGGATAAGGTAAGAAGAGTTAGACAGAAGTCAAGTTTATCAACTGAGCTACTTCGCTGATGGAAGAGATGCTTATTTTGATATATAAGGAGGAGATGCCTGGTTGAAGTTGGCCAGTGATTGGTGATGGGAGGGATGTGGTGGAGTTGGTTGCCTAGAGGGCTGAGGTCTCATGCCTGCCGTTTTGGGCAATGACATTGGAGTCGGCCTTGACCTGGGACCCTCGCTTCTTTATGAGCTTCATCTCCTCTTCATCACCTTCATCTTTTCCAATTCTATCTTTCCAGCTACATATCATGTGACGGTAGATGGACTAACGTTCATCGCAGTCCATGACTTAGACGCCCGAGTCTTCATTCAAACAAGATGGAGCCACAGAGGCTCATATGTTAATAGCCACCACTGGCTTGGATCTGCACAGCGAATTACACCCGCCGGGTTGAATCAGTTGCAGACCTGGCCACTGACGGCACCTATCGAACCCCAGCATGCACGCCTCATCTGCAGAGCGAGTCCAAAACGCCCTGCAAGATGCCCCGCCAATGCCCCCCTCTCGCGGTCTTATATCCAGCGAGCCCACCATGATCCCAGCAGCGCAACCTCGCTCTTTCCAACCCATCTGATGTACCATGGAGCCCGTCTCTTTGGCTTTTGGAGTCGTGTCTCTGGGCATGCAGCTGGTCCAAACAGCTGCTGCCATCAAGGAACGCATCGATGCCTACAAGTCAGCGGCCAAAGAGCTGTCGACCCTCTCTAACAAGCTGGACGACATCGAAGCCATATGCTACTCTCTTGAAGCAGCCTTTAGCTGCTGTGAGCAGGCTCCCAAACCCTGGGACGCTATGCTACTGAAGAAGCTCCACCGGATCATGAGTGACTGCCGGGACAAGGTTTCACGGCTATACGACATCATCAACAAGATCACCTCGTCGCAATCAAATAGGCACATACCACTCAACACCACGGGAGCACGTTTCCTTCAGCACATGAGTACGATACGGAAATGCAACGACGAACTGGACCAGTCTCTCACTTCCCTCCACTTGCACATGACGACCAATATCCTGTAAGTCTTGTATCTTTGTCTGAAACCAGAGCTTACAGGTTGTAGAGTTATGAATCTGCGACCACTGCCACAAGCCTGCGGCTCACTCAGTCTGAAAGCTACCACGACTACACAAGTTGAGGCCAAGATGAAGAACAATGTCAACTTAGCAGTTGCAAAGTACCGAAAGAGTCGAGCAAAACAAGATGTACAAACTCAGAAATGGGGCGTGTCCAATTCCTCACTGTATCGCCTCGAAAGTACAAAAGTACGAAAGGTGAAACGATCTAACTCTTCCCCTGCTACGGTTGAAGAAGAAACCACGTTCCTCATAGGTTCACCACTTCTGGGCCTATACGCCAAGCTTTCAGTCCAACGCGGCTCTCTCAGTCCACTGTGTGTTTCATTGCGGTTCCCTCATATATTCACCTTCCAGTTCAACTCATGGTTCTTGAAGGATATGGCGAGGGCTTTGATGAGGGATGATGTTGGAGAGTTGCGGCACGTTTTGGACCAATACTCCATCACCCCCTCTACGAGCTTGGCTTTACTTAATTCAGCCTCAGGCGGAACCGACACACTTCTGGGGGTGAGTAAGGCTTTCATGGATCAGGAGGTATAATTTACTAACCTTACATTCAAGTTAGCCATGTTGAACAAGGCAAACCGCATCCTAGACTTCCTAATCGACCAGTGTCCCAGATTACTCCATGAACAGTAAGTTAAGCGACTATTCTACTGGGTGTTATTGCTACTTTGCAAGGCTAATGACGAGGACACAGGCAGCACCTCCCACTCAGCTATGGCATGCTTTTTGGCCCCGGCCCAGATGAAAGGGGCCTTGGTGATAGCTATACGCATGCGGTCGCTTACATCGACATGCGAGGTGACGCCCTTGAGCCTGTCGAGTTCTATGCTCTGCTTCAGGGCTGGTCGTCGCCGATGGAAATGAGATTCCTCGTCGACGCTTGCAAGAAACATTTCCCAGAAGAATGGGAGCCCTTTAACAAATATCTCTGGGTATGCATATACACATGTTTCAGAAAAACATGCTACAACTCAATCTTCACCATGGATGAAGTTAACAAGGATGCAATGGACGGGCTGGCAGATCTTACACGACAAGCAATTTCTGATGGATTAGATACCCACTGCAGCATGTTAAGTCTTAGTCTTCCGGGCCATCAAATGGGTTCTGCCCTGCAAGTATTGATCGATCGTTTTGCGGAAGAAGAAGAAGCTCTCTTCTTTTGCCATCAGTGGCTTGAGATGTTGCAACAAGCTGGCGTCGATGTTGATATCTACCTCGAGAGAGAGATACAGGCTATGGATGCGGTCCGGGAACCCTATATTTGGGACGGGGCTTATCTCAGAGAGTTTAAAGTCCAGAAGTATAGGGGCAGAAACCTTCCCACTTGGGTCAAGTCGTTCGCTGCCACGGCTGCTCCTGAGTTATTCTCAGAATTCCCTCGGCTCGTCTCACCGGATTCCTTTGGGAACATCATTCCCAGTGAGGGTTTTCCGGT
The DNA here is from genome assembly GCA_006518225.1 of Fusarium neocosmosporiellum. NCBI lineage: Eukaryota > Fungi > Ascomycota > Sordariomycetes > Hypocreales > Nectriaceae > Fusarium > Fusarium neocosmosporiellum. The sequence continues at coordinate 9,447 of SSHR01000589.1, read as the reverse complement.
GAACACTTATCTAACGGCAGGTGTCCTTGAGCCTCACCAGGGCTGGAAACAAGTCTTGCAGGTAGGTGGCGGGGTTATTCGCGCACCTCTTGAGCGGTGGTCGCTGAACTGGCACCACCCTCCAAGCCCGTTGGATGAAGATGGCAGGAAAATGGTCGAGGGACTTGCCTATGCGTGCGACTTGATGGAGAGCCGGTTCGAGAGAAAGAGACTGAAGAAGTCGCGCAAGGCTGGATATATGAGGGAGTTTGCCCCGTTGAGGTTTAAAGAAAGGATCCCTGGGACGTGGGTGGAATAGGAGGCGTATCTTGGAGGTGACACCATGAATTTGCTTGGAAACAGAACGTTTTTTAAGAATTGGTCAGCTAGAAGCTGCCTTGAATGAGGATTCTGGGCTGAGGGCAAGATTGACGTATGAAATAGTATGGGATGTGGTGATACATTGAAGCGATATGTGCCTCTATTTCACGTTCTATATACACCCTAGTATGCCTACTCTAATGCGCACCCTTGACGCAACCTGCTCATCGGGTCTTGATTCTTCGGAAGCGAGTAATCTTTGATCCATCGCTGAGATCTTGTTGGATCCGCTCATGCTTGTAGCCAAATACAAGCGGCGAGAGAACAAAGCGAAGCACATAGTAGATGATTCCTAGCAACAAGATCATGACGGCGACGAAAGGCGACAGCCAGTAGGGCAACGAAGTGTTTCCCTTACCACTGGGGGGACGAATAAATGGCATCACGAGGAGGAACTGGGGGTAACCATTAGCTCACTGCTCCTAATGAAGAGTTGAAGCGACTCACGATGTTGCTGGCTACGAAAAAGCCAATGACGGGCCAAGGAGCGGGGAAGGGCGACGTAAAGTTTTCGCTCTTCTTGAGGCGGAGCTTGACTAGTCCGATGACGATGGCGAGATGCATGATGGTGCCTGGGTAGGACGACAAGCTGACAATGAAGTTGAAGGCGTCGCCAGCTGGGGGTGCGCAGACGAAGAGGATGGTGACACCGAGATGGAGGGCGAGGGCTGTGATGGGCGTCTTGAAGGGCCTGTTTTCCATGAAGAAGTTGGAGAAGGGGAGAACGCCATCTTTTGCTAGTTCTTGGATAATTCGTGCTGTCAAGAATTAACCATGATGTAAAGGATCACTGATGTGAGGACAACTCACGGACGGTAAAGGCGATTCCGAGAAGGTGGCCAAGAGCTGAGAGAGCAACCAGAGCAGGCAGGGCTTTAACGGCGGCCGTGTCTCCAAACATGTTTCTGAAGAGGCTGGCGGCGACGGTGACCTGGGCGGCCTTGAAGTCTTCCTTGGAGACGGCAGCGAACTGTTGGGGTTGTCAGTCACAGAGTTGAAGGGGTTGAGCAACACAGAGGATATACATAAGCAATGTTGGCCAGGATGTAGAGAACAGTGACTGTTCCCATGGACAGCGGAAGCGCCAGCTTGAGCGTCTTTTGAGGGTTGCGGACCTCTGACAAGACCTGGTTGTATCGTTAGTGACGAGTTGAGCAAATCACTACATAGTAGACACTTACAGCGTTGATATTGTCATACCCTCCGAAAGCAAAAATAACTTGCAGGATAGCAGTGCCAATGTTGTATCCATTATTCGATGTGCCCTCAAAGCCGTTGGAAAAGTTGTGAGGCTGGTCGACCTTGAGATGGCCACCCAGGGCAGCAAAGCCGCAACAGACGATGAAGAAGAGGGTGAAGATCTTGACGACAGACAGGATATCCGAAATCCATCTTCCGATTCGAGGTGTCACTGCGTGGACTCCGCATGAGAAGACGGCTCCCGCGATGGCCACGCCACGGAGCTTCCATGTTGTTGACTCGGAGCCGGCTGCTACGAGGAGGTATGAGGAGAAGGTGATGGCGTTGCTGGCGGATACCTCTGGGATCTTGTTAGTCTTGTACTATATGAAATCATTGGTTAGATTGAACTGACGCAGGAAGACGCAGAAGAAGACGTAGATACACGTCTGCATCAACCGAGGACTGTAAGATCTCTCAAGATAGTTCTTGATACCACCAGATCTCGGAATAGCTCCACCAAACTCGAGCATGACAAACGTTCCACAAGTGGCAACAGCTGCCCCGATAATCCAGCACATGAGAGACATTCCCACGCTTCCAGAGAGCTTGAAAATGCCGCTGGGGGTTGAAAAGATACTAGACAAGGTTAACAACGGTCTGTAAGTCGCTGGCTGAGGGTGTACATACCCGGCACCAATCATCTTGTTGATGATCAACGAGGCAGCGCCAAAAACGCCAATGGTTCGCTCTTGGAGGACATGAGACTCGTCGATTCCTAGAGTGGTCGACTTTCCTTCCCTTTCGCTGTCGTCCCCAGACGAACGGACAACTGGGGCAACTAGAGGGTGTTAGTTGGAGAACAGGCTACACAGAGAGTGTTATACATGCCTTGAATGCCATCTTCATCTTTACCAGACATTTTGAAGCTGAAAACCTAGAATATCCCCTTACAGACAAGATGGATAGAACATGAACCAGTTCTCCGACTTGATGCTCTGAAGATCCCCTCTAGTTAAATACTTTACACAACCTCCCACTGCGGATCTCTACAAACACGAAACTAGGATGACACTGATTTCCCCCTTTCGGCCATAGGTGGCCCGTTTCTCGGGTGTATAGTTGCCGTCTGCAGGGGACTATGCTGACCGTGCCAAGCACGCAATGTTGGAGTTGCCATGTCGTGCTCCTAGGGGTCGGAGCCAACCCGACGCGTCTCACGGATATACTAGGCATCAGAGTGGAGTGGTAACTACGAGATGAAATCCACATATGTGCGGGCTTTTCGTAATAGACGTCGCGTTTCGTTTAGTCACGGAGCGGTTGTAGAGTTGGGTCGTTGTAAAGTCGTGCTCGACGCTAAGAATTTCGTGATGCGGTTATCCCACCCGGGGATCCCCTCTCGTTGGGCGTCATATCTATAAGGGGAAATGTGCATCGGTGATAATTCCCGGGGAGAGACGAGATCTTTCTCCGGTGTCTTATTTAGTACATAATAGGGCCCTTTTTTTCTTCTCGTGGAGATATTCACGGCTTCGACTATCCGAAACCCCCGTCGGGAGAAGCATAGACATAAGCTTGGTTCTTTTATATGACCCCCTAGCATCACGTCATCAGGATCGATTCCCATTTTTGGAACCCAGCACCATGACGGTTGACTTGACACCTTTCGACGTCCCCGGTGCCCGGATATACCATGGCAACGCCCTGCCATGTGGCCTCCAGGTCCAAGGCGGCGGCCCTCCTCCCGTCGCCGAGTCGGCCAATGCCCTACGCGAGCTTGCAGAGTCTGGGAGGCTGCAGGAACTGCTGGACCGTCACGGCGCGGTGCTGATCCGCGGCTTTGGACATGCGTCGGCCAAGACCTTTTCGGATCTCGTTTGCGCTGCCGAGGAGGCGAGGGGATATCATCCCTTTGAGCAGATCGGTTTGGCTGGAAAGAGAACCCAGGTCGCCAAGAATATTTGGACTGCGAACGAGGGATCTCCCTTGACTCGGTTCTACCAGCACAATGAGGTCTGTGGTAGCTATGGTTAAGTTGCTCTTGCAACTAACACGACTCAGTATTCTCGGTACACCCGATTCCCTTCCAACATCCACTTCTACTGCGCAAAAAAAGCACCCAAAGGTAACTACTACAGAGTTCAACTCACCCAAACCCACCGCTAACACGCGCCTGGTTCGCAGGAGGCGCCTCCCCCATAGCCCACAGCGCCAACGTCTACGAAAAGGTCAAGGTCGAGATCCCAGAGCTGGTAGAGGAGGTCAGCAAGCGCGGCCTGGGCATGAAGATGGTCTTTAGGGCGCCGGGGAAGGAGAGCAAGGTCAACTCGTTCAACTGGGCGGGCAAGTTCAGCTTTGGACAGGAGCTCGCGCCGGGGGACGATGAGGAGACGACGAGGGCCAAGGTGGAGAAGCAGGTTCGACGGTTGACGGATGATTTCAAGTGGAATGAGGATGGGAGTCTTGAGCTGACGCAGCACATCCCTGGTGAGTTGTGTTGGTAGGGTTGGTTGAGATTGGGTGCTGATTATGTCTAGGCCTTCGAAGAGCGCCCTCAAGTGGCAGGCCCGTATGGTTCAACGGACTTGTCGGAAGACATGGCATCACCAGAGATATTGGCGCTCTGGATCCTCCCTACATTGGACGAGACGGCATGACTTGTGAGTTGTCCATCTACCCTTGACTCTCGTCACCAACTAACAAAGACCAGACCTACCCTGTGTCTACGGCGACGACACGCCAATTCCCCGAAAGTATCTCGACAAGCTGATCGATGTCATTGACAAGGAAGAGATCCACGTTGTTCTCGAAGAGGGCGACATTCTATTCGTCGACAACTTTCAGGTCTCTCACGGTCGTGAGCCCTGGGAGGGAGATAGACAGATCTTGGTGTCCATGTGGGAAGGGCCTACTTCGATTGGAGTTTACTAGTCCCGATCAAACTCACTCCTGTCCTCGCATAGTATATGCAGCAAAGTTAGTTAGTTACTGACTAGGGGACAAGTCACCTTAAAATAGACCCTCACACAGCGGCCGTCAATAGTTGCACGACACCTGGTGCCCAACACAAATTCAGCTCAACCAACAACTCGTCCAATTCGCTGTTGAATGCAAACACCATCGTATTAGGAATAGCTTGCTGGGTCCATCCCCGTCGACGTGGGCCATTCTGATTCCCCGCGTAAACGGCAAGGTAATTGCGTTTCCTTGACTGGCGGTGAAGCCGAATGCCGAATAATTCAGGCCATGATGAGACGTCGAAACGAGCAATCGTTTAGAGGCGACTCTGCCCCCTGTGGAGTTTTTAAACCTGTCAAGGAAAGGATTGCATTTCTTAGAGGTACGCGCCTGTATACCCACATCGATGTGAAATGCCTATCTGCTAACCTGCTCCAGAAACGTTTGACGGTTGAATGCTTTGCATATGATTGCAAGGGCTACTAATTCCCTACTGTCTTGTATCGTCTCTCGCTGTGCCTAATGAGTCATTGAATTGGGCACATATGCCAAAGAACTACTTTGATTCGGCTTTTGGGCAAATACTCAAGCTTATTATTTTACCTCAACTCTACCCCGAGACAGAATATCGTCGGGAATAGGGCCAATCTCATCCTCAAGTCTTGGTGGTACCTGGTCACACCACCCTCGAAGCGTAGCCATGAGCGACATCTCGGAAACATTCTCTCGCCAGACCAGGCATGGCAGATCAGAAATTACTGGCACCGAGATGATCATCTCTGAAGCCTCTTCCCACAGAAGCAAGCATGCCCGGTCGGATAGTTCTCGGGCTGAGATAAGAAACATGATGAGGAGCATCGAGAGGAAAAGGGGTTCGACAGATGAACACATACTTGCTGTTGTCCGAGCAAGAAGTGTCGAGGGTCTTCTTGAAAAGTACAACCAGAGTCAACCTTCAAGTCGTAAGCTCATTGGAAAAGCCAAGGGTATGTCGTTCTCTTCAGCTTGAATTATGGGATAGTACTAACCACACCAGAACGATCCGCCGTCACCGTCACTTGCCTGGACCACCTGCAAGCCTGGATCGAGCACATCACCAACATCATCAAGTGCCGCAAGATCAAGATCATAGTCAGCTGCCTGGTGGACGACCTCAACATGCACATCGAGAAGCGAGTCCGCAAGCTCGAGCTGTACCGTTGCGGCTACGGTGAAAACGCCGACCTCAACAACTTCGTAACGGGCTGGTCGACGTTCCGGGGCATCAGATTCGACGAGTGGGACGGCCAGGGTGACAAGGAGCTTTGGTTCGGTCCGGGCATGGCTATCAAAGTCGATCCGCGGAGGAGTAGCCTGTGGTCGCCGACGGAGAGCTCATTCACGGCCAACAACCAGGATAAAGAGACCCTGCGGAGGTACTTTGAGGGCCTCCAGAGCATACCGATGGAGGGCAACTGGTGGCAAAAGTGGAAGTCGGCCATCTCGTTGATCTTGGGCGTCCTCGGCGGAGGAGCCAAGCTCGCAGTCTCGATGAATGTGACGGCTGGGGGCGCCTACATTCACTACCAATCATGGACAGGGTCATCGGTGAAGATGGGTTGCGGCGGGATGAAGGCGTCGATGGAGGCGTCCGGGGGCGCGGTGCTCGTCGGGGCGGGGATAGCGGCGGCCGTCTACTTTATCCCATGGGATGTTGTATTTGGATGGATGGATAGCCTGTTTTCGTGGCTGTGGGAGGGCTTCAAGTCCATGGTGAGCAAGTTCTGGGAGTGGATGAAGAGCTTCTGGGCCAGCAACCCGACCAAGGAGCAGCAGCTGCAGGTCGGGATACCTCGTCCGATGGGGTTCTGAAGTTTTGGAGGACTCGTTAGCGCACGTTTGCCATGTTGGAGAGGTTTTGGTTGCTGGGTATTCTCTTGGGTTGCAACAGTACGAGGGATGTATGACTTCGGCCGGTCAACAACCACAGGCTGTACACTTTTCAGCGTAAGAATGGGTTTCTCACAAATTGTTAGATATCAGACTATTGAAAAAATTGGAGTTAGGGGCGACAAGACTCACTTTATCTATACACTATCCTTGTAGATTTCGAGAGGCAATGGTGACAAGGCAAATCCAAGTTCGCCTCGTTGACTGGGATGAAGGATATTCGACATGAGGCTTGAAATACAGGGCTGTGCAATCATCAACTGGGCAACAGTGAGTTGTTGTGTTGGCAAAGCCATTAAAGACACGATGCCCTCGCCGAATGCTCCAAGAAATCGTGGAGAGACTGGACGCTCAGATGCCGGGCATGCCATAGTATCCCATCTCGAAACGGCTCCTGAGTGACACCCTCACATCGCAACCATCACGATTCAGTACAACGAAAAAGAGGCAAGGCAACCAGCCTCACCCCCCGCCAAGTCCTCTGCCTTGTCTGAACCTCCAGCCCTCCAACCCTCCCTTATGATGGCAGCTTACAAAGCTCTGGGAACCCCTCACAAGGCAACCAACAAGGCAACCAACAAGGCAACCAGTCGGTCGCCCGGTGAAAGTTGATACTGCACTTGTGCTGGTGGTGTGTGTTTGATGATCGCCTCGCCTTGGCGGAGAGGGAGCGATACTCGGTAGTAGATAGGTGCAACCATCCCCCCCCTCTCCGACAGAGGGCGGCTGTTGTCTGAGTCAATGTCGCGGATGGGCCCGGTTCTGGAAAGCCGGGACCGTTGATGAGCTTGCCTCGTGTGTCCATGGGTTGCAACATGTGCATCTACACTTTCGCCTCGCTTTCATACATTCTGTCACCGGCTGGGCGTATGGGAGACGCGTGCTGACCCTGCATTATGCTCGACATAATGGCGTCAACCAAGTTTTTTTTTTCCCCCTCCTCTGCTGCACCAGCATCGTCGGGCGTGTCTGCTGAGTGGGTCATTGAGCCAGCATAAATCGCCCATGTTGTGGTGACGCAGGCTTGTGAATGGCTGCAGCATCATCGTGTTAAGCAGGCAATAGGCATCGGGCGTATGATGGGCGAATTCAGCTCTTGGCCCGGCTCAGCTTTCAAGTTGCGATACCCAAGATGTGCACTTTCCGCGATGGCAACAACTGAGGCAAAGGCAGGGTCGACATGTTTCTCAGTGGACGATCCAAGATTGCGGGAAGTGCCTTCCCGACGAACGCCTGCCCTGCCCACGTTGGTAGCTACGTATGCACGGTCCCTCTGTCAACAGGCAGGCAGGAGGCAGGTCGCTTCCCTTGCCTCCTGTCAACACAACAACACCATCACCAGCACAGCACAACTCATTCATCATGCCTCCGGCAATTACCTGCATACCCGCCTCTCCCGCCGCTTCTATTTCCGTCGTCAAATATTCACCATTGGGCCTTCATGCTTGACCAGCCGCTGTTGTCTGGACAATGATATTCGTCCGCCCTGTAACGGGTCGTCGTGGACTCCCAATATACCAAATGGCCATGGTGGCAACCGCCGTGTTTTTCTCTCAGTCGTGACACAGCATCAGAGAGAGACATCCAGCAGCATCAACGCCTAATGTCCTCTCTTGGTTGCCCGGCAATGGCATGACAGCTCGTCCGCCAACTCGCCAGCGTTGCCTCGTCGGAGCATCCCTCGTTACGCAGCGCATAGGAACTCCAGTTGATCATTCACCGCCGCGTCAGACTCACCTGCCGAAATGGATATGCATTGCTTCTGCCAAAAAATCGTGGTGGATGGGTGTAGTACACGGCAGAAGCTGTCGGAAGTGCCGAGCACTCAATGGGCAGTTCTCGCGGCGGACAGCAGCATAGACAGGCCCATCGGTGATACTGTCCGATCGACTCTAATTAGTCTTGAGCAACTCTACCGCGTCTTCGGTATATGAATCGAGGAGCGCCCGCGCAATCACCTGATGCGAGGCCCGTTCCAATGGGATGCCGTCTCGGCGGGCAACCAGCCCACCACCTCGACCTGCAGAGCATGCGGTTGCTTCGTCGGCCGGGCGAGATGAACCTGCATACCTCTCCCCGGCGGCTGTTGCGGCTGGGCGGCCGTATCAATCAGGAGGGTGGTAAGAAACTTTGCTGCTGGCCTGGTTGCCTTGTAAGTGGCAGAGGCGAACCACACCTCACACTCGATACCACGGTTCGCTTCAAACATGACGATATACCATTCGTTTGACGTGCAGGAGCTCTGCCGTCTGAACGAATTGTGTCTGCTGGCGATTGAGGATTGGGTCGAAATAATCGGGCTCTTTACGTCTCGTAAAGTAGGGAGCATTTGCATGTTAAATAGAAGTCGATTCTCCCTCAATCTCCAGCTCGAAAAACAGCATCACTCACAACAACAACAACAACAACCACAACCACAATCCTTCCATCTTTGCTATACAAACTGCAATCAGCTGCTCACAAGACCTTGCTGGGCTGAGCTCTACCCCTCACCATATTTGCTTTGCCCTTCAAGAGTTTGCCCTCCATCTCAATACTAGTTCACACCAACTCGCACATCTCGACCGCCTCACTTTCTTGCGAGCGTGGCGAAGCTCCCAGTTGCCGATACATTCCATCCCAACTCGATACTTTCCCAATTCACTTCTGCCTACTTGCTCTACACTTCGAGGCAGATATATTTCCCCCTCGTCGCCTCACCTTTCAACTCCCAAACTTGGCACGAAAATCCACCACTCTGTCGATCGACAATCACAAACCCCTTCAACCATGTCCAGGCATTATGCTGCCGGAGCCATGCCTCACAACGCCCCAGCTCCCCTGCATCAGCAGCCTCAAGCCCCTCCACAGGGTGCCCCCATGCCTCAGGGAGTCAGGGGCCCTGCTCCCTTGCACCAAGCCCCGCCTGCTCGCCCCCGCCACTCTACTTCATCCTATGCTAGCTCCTCGTCAAGCTTTCCCTCGAGCTATCCTAGCCCCCCTTCTCCACCCCCAGGCGCAGTTCCTCGGGACCTGCGT
>SSHR01000588.1:0-25403 GCA_006518225.1 Fusarium neocosmosporiellum | reverse complement strand
CATCTGACACCCCCTCTGACTAAGGTCAAGGATATCGATCTATCAGAGGTTCCGTAATACAGGGTCGCAATCCAACAATAGATATTGCCAGATATTCGTGTAAACAGCATATACCAAGGCGATGGATAGAACCAATCCGTGGATATGTTTACCAAGGGCTTTTCCCGCCCTGCACGCGAAGGCATATAACGATTCAATGCCTTCTTCAGTCGACCGCTTTTCTGTGACTCAATCCTGAATTACACCGATGCCCCGTTGATGTCATTTCTAGCGAATGCTTAGGCGTGGTGTTATAGAATGATCAACTCGCCAGCCCAACTCCCACTATTGTAGAGTAGGGGTGATTGGCCATAGCCTACTCATGATAAACCTCACTGTTAATGTTAGGCCAACTCTCGTGAATATCCATTTTGGCCTTTTAATTTGGAGTGAATATTTGGCATCCAGGGTGGCTCAGGAATCAGCCACGAAAGGCCTGACTAAAGAGTGCCGAGAATGCATTTCAGGCGTAACTGGGGCCTTCACGTTCTCCCGAGACATTTGCTCAAGATGATCTAATTTTTCTCAAGAATGCCACACGGCGCCGGGTCTACGCTCATGTATTGCCTATCACCATACCTAGGTATCTACCTATGTGTTATTTGCCTAATCATCCACTCAGCTTGGCTCGTGCTGATGGTCCGACGGACTTGCTAGGGCATGTGCAAGAGCCCTGCACGGAAGTAATTACAGTTGAAGATAAAGATGAGATTGGATGCTTAGTAGCCGGTGCAACATTGAGGAGGCTTGTGCCACTACATGTAAGACAGCACGGTCCAGAATGAATCCACGGTGTAATGTCAAACCGGGTTGACGTGTATTGCGACGTGTTTGACACTATGATACGAATCCGTATGAAAAGCGTGACAACCCCGACTGTTGCTAGGCTAACGCAATGGTTCTGCGATTTTGCTTTGCCTCGCTTTCGCTAAATCTTGGGCAGACATCGGGTCAACACTTGCCCGTGTATTAGCAAACACACCTGCGATCAAACACGGAGGGCGCCTGCAGCAAAGGTCACACAAGATTGGGCGCAGCGGATAGAATGATGTTTGTTTCCGCGTAAGCAAGCATGCAACCCTCATATGACCGCTTTTCAGCTTGTCCACCTTGGCAGTTGTCGTCGTCATCAACGAGATTCAGCTAGGGGTCAATATTCGCATTCGGACATTGTCAAAATAAGGTAGAGACAGAAAGGAATGATTCGACAGGGCATCGACTCGTCATCTCGCCTGGTCCATGACGTCCTCCAAAAACGCATCTCGCATGGATTCCCCAAAGGGACAAGTTAGCTGCCGTTCCAGTGGACAGCCCCTCGGGACCTAGCGCCCGTCCACTGAAGGATTTGTCTCTGATTGGCTGATTATTCGCACTCGCTTCCACAGGCTCCGCTCGTTCAGCCCTGTGGAAGCTGGAACGGGCAAGGCGCAAACGAGCGGGTTCCACCTCGTGGCAGTTAAGCGAGTGCGAGGATCTGCGTGGTGTACCTGGAGGACCATCCATCATGGAGGTTGAGCAAGAGATGGAGAGGTGCAGATGGGGGATGTGTTGATGAATAAATACCTTGAGGCCTGCTTCTCTGTGCTCCGAGAATGCCGGCTTACAAGATCAACAACCGACGGACTTGGATACTCATCCAGGTACATCCTACAGTGGATTTGAGTTGACGACATCACCAAGCAGCATCAGCCGAAGAACAACCTTGACGCAACTACAGAACAGCTATCCTTTTGGGTTGTCACGAGTCAGCATTATCTCAACTTGACTAGATAGTGGAAAAGCCTCTTTTCCACTCCGGACTACATCTCACCCACAGCAGCCCACTTACACCATGGATCCTCCCAACGGCCTCATCGTCTTCGGCCCAGACGCCAACTGCACCCTCGACCTCTGCCCCCTCGAGTGGAGCGTCTACAAGTACCGACCCTCTCTGGCCGCCAACATTATCTTCATCGTCCTCTACGCCCTCGCCATGGGCATCCACATCTTCCTCGGCATCCGCTGGCGGACCTGGTTCTACATGATCTTTATGATCCTCGGCTGCCTGTTTGAGATCATTGGGTACATCGGCCGTCTTCTCATGTACAGCAACCCCTTTTCGTTCCCTGGATTCATGATCCAGATTGTCTTCATCACTTCTGGTCCTGTGTTTTACACTGCCGCTGTCTATGTGACTCTGTCAAAGACGTGAGCCCGCCTTCCCTCACCCGTACACTCCCCTCTAACCCCTGCAGCATCCAATCCTTCGCCCCCGAAATCTCTCGTTTCAGACCTGAGCTAGTTTGGTGGATCTTTATTCCCGCCGACATCGTCTGTCTCACCCTCCAAGCTGCCGGAGGAGCCCTCTCGACCGTCAGCCAGGGCTCCAGCCAGACAGGTATCGACGTTGCCATGGCAGGTCTCGCCTTGCAGGTCGCCATCCTGGTCCTCTTCTGCGTGCTTCTCGGCGACTACCTGTTTCGATACTTCCGCAGCGGCTCCGCCAGCGCGCTGAGCACACGCATGCGCATCTTTTTTGGCTTCCTGAGCGCGGCTGTCATTATGATTCTCGGTCGATGCGCTTTCAGGTGCTATGAATTGAGCGAGGGATACCAGGACTCTGATCTTGTTACCAATGAGGGTCTCTTTATCGGTCTCGAAGGAGTGTAAGTTATCCCCTGTTGTCGTGCAAGTGGTGATTGGGTGCTAACTCGCGACAGGCTCGTTGTCATTGCCGTCTTTTGTCTCTGCATCGGCCACCCAGGCCTCGTGTTCCAACAATCTACGGAAAGCGATATTGAAAAGTGACGAGATAAACTCGACATTGTTGGCGTTTGGGGAGGAGGAGCTTGTTCTTTCTCCATCTTTTTTGTAAATGCTATGGTTTTGGATATGTGAGCGTACTGAGATTACTCGACGAGAACGGCCTCATAGAAATAAATGTGCGAAATAAAATGATGTTGATTAATTAGATTCAATTGCCTGATTTAATCCTTGACCTTGAATTTTATTGTATTGAACTTGCGAACGCGTCTTGGGGAGGTGGTCGCTTTTGTGGGGGAATGACTTTCCCAACTCAGTTCCGAGAGCATGGCTCTACCTCATTCTGATTGGGAGACCAAACCTCTGTTCGCGCATAACAGAGGATCGCGACGACATTGTTTCACGCGATAGAGTAGCTTGTGTTTATCACAGATTGAATCCATCTTTGGTGTTGTATAAAACACGACCCTGGAGTCGCCCTCTCCTGTCACGCTACAACCCATAGTCGAGAAACACTCAAGGACCATTGGTATACTTCTAGACTATTTTACAACGACCTCCCTTTCTCACATCTCATAATGAAGACCATTTTTCTCGGCAAGTTCACCCCCTAGTTTCATATTGCTGGTCCAGTCCGACTAACAAACAGAAGCCTACCTCCTCCTGTCAGTTGTCAGCTCCACCCTCGCTTCCCCCAACATGGAGTCCACTCCGAACGAGGACGGCAACAGCTCGATCCAGTGCGCTTGGGGTCATGGATGGTGTCAGAACTAGCCTTATAGTTACAAGTGCGACTCTAGTGGAAGGTTTGTGTACCGCACGAGCCACTCGGGCTGTAACAGCTACTGCTGGTGTGGTTGTGATCAGAGCTTGGAGCTGGATGGAATGAAGGCATCTCGATCAGGTGGCCACGCTGAGTTCTTGTTCGGAGGTATCAAGCTGTAAATCGACTACAACGACCAAAATAAAGGAATTCATCGCTTCTACTTTATTTCACATGCGATGGACTTGGATCATGCAGAGCGTCCCAATGTCCCCGATTCGAACCGACATTCCTTATGGCCGTACATGTCTATCGGCGTCTTCTTGTGCTTGCTTCGATTCAAATCAATGCACTTACATGCTATCTTTCTTCTTTCCGCTCTCTGTTGCTGGCCTTATCCAGCTCATGGCTTCGCTTGAGGACCGTGCCGTTGTTGACCCAAGTGAGTGTCCAAACACCACTATAGACCGGGATTGCGATCTACGTGGTACAGTTGCATACCCAATTAGCAAAAAAGGCAAATAAGTCAAGATATTTCCATAACATCACAAACTATGAGATGCCTTTGTCAATTTATGTAACCATAAACAACTCCTCATGGTTTGAGACGCGCGTCCAGTGCTCGCATTTGGCCACGGCGCTTTCCCTTGTAGTTGTCCGGATGCGCCTTACAAGCTCCCCTTGGGCTGTTGCTAAAGGTGGCGTTGCAGGCTAGGTGTCTTGTTACTCGGCCAATTGCTGATTCTGAGAGATGTCAATAAGTCTTGAGGGAGCACGAGTATAATGAAAGATAATAGCAGACCAAGAACCAGAGCAGACGACATGTAGAACCGGAGCTTGACACCTTGCTTGGTGCTTATCCTCAGAGCATATCCTTAGGCTGACCCATGATGTCTCACCCAATCTCCCAATGACCAGTCTAGACCACAACAGAACCAAGTCGTCCCGTAATCAACGAACATATCGATCAGATTAATAATTGCAAAGCTGATTACATCAGCCCGTGAGGCTCTACCCCCAGAAAATCCCCCGTCCCTTGCATGTCCACCCGAGATCCGGCCTCTACCTCCGCTACCAGACTCGAGTGCGTCATCTTATATCCACTAACTCCGCCGAGACGTCGCCTTAAAGCTTGACCTCTCTTCGGCTTACACGGGTTGATTGCCAAACAGGATCACATTCAAATCACTCTACAATGGCTTCTTTTGCAAAGACTGTCGTGGCGACCGGTGTCTCTTCGGGATTGGTGAGTTTGGTGTTGGAGTATTGGCTGGCATCGCTGACGGTGACATCAGGGTTTGGAAGCTATCAAGCAGCTCCTTGAGCAGACCCAGCCCTACAAGGTCATCCTCGGAGCGCGAAACATCCAAAACACGCAAAAAGCCTATGATGAGCTGCAGTATGACCGAGCGGTGAATGGCGTGACCATCTTGCCCCTTGATCTGTCCGACTTGAAGGGAGTCAAGTCATTCGCCGAGAAGACACTGGAGAAGCTTGGCCAAAGCAAGATAGACTACTTGCTCCTCAACGCGGGTATCAGCAATGGCGCCGAGGGACCTGGTCCTCATGGATCCAAGTGGTGTGAAGCTCACATTGTGAACCATCTCTGTAAGTCTACTGTACACCGCATCTCTTGGACTTGCACAAGCTAACAAGGGGGTTAGCACAGCATTATCTGGTCCACCTCCTACGAGAGAAGTTGGTTGAGTCCAAGTCGAGGATAGTATTCGTGTCCTCTGGTGCGGTGCGCAACGTACCTGACCCCAGTAAGCCGCTTCTACTCCACGCTTTCTTGCTCCCAGGCTGACTGTATCAAGGCGTCCTCGACACCGAACTCAAGGCCGGCTTCGGCGTGTCTGGAAGAACCACCTACCCCCAGACCAAATTCACTGCCCTCCTCGGCGCACACTGGTGGCGCCGCCAGCTCGCGGGCACAAACGACGTCGTTGCCGTCTCCCCCGGCCTCATCCCCAGCACCGGTATCGGTCGCGGCAGCGGAATGAAGCTGACCCACGAGATGCCCGACGCCAAGAGCGTTCCCGAAGGTGGGAAGTCCGCATTTATGCTTGATTGACAGAGAGTAACTAACTGTGTAACAGGTGCGCAGAGCATCCTTCGGGCTTTCACGCGAAGTGACTTTCCCGAGGATCCTGACCGTATCTTCCTGACGAGCTGGGGTGAGTGGTGGGAGAAGAGCGTGATTGAAAAGACTACGGACAAGGCTCTCCAGGACAAGTGGTGCCCCAGCAAGGAGGAGATTGAAAGGGACGAGGGCATCCCGGCGTGACGAGTTACAAGACCCCGGTAGTGCTCGCATTTGGCCACGGCGCTTTCCCTTGCAATTGTCCGGATGCGTGTTTCTGCCAAGATCTTCCTCTCTAGATTGTTCTGTGAAGATTTTCGCAATTCATGAATGCTTGGATGTGCCTTTTTAGTCGAATTGAATCACTACACCGCAGCCCGTAAGTTTTTACGCCCCCTGCTGTAAGGTTGCGCGGCTTCCCTTGTGAACTTCCTCGCGGCCGTGGCCAAAGACGCAGAGAAAGCCAAGTTGATCGAATGCACGGCATTGTTGTCTGTGATACCGTCACTTCGGAAAATCCTTGTAGAGCTCCAGTCCAAAAATCAATCCCATTTGACGATAAAATGTCCCTCAGGGCGAGAACTGTGCCAAAACTAGACTTGGACAATATGGCCCTGGCTGTGAGGTTCAGTTCAACCCCGAATAACGATTGGCAGTCGAGCCTTCTGACTTAATTCAGAGGATCTTCTACGAGCAGCCTTATGGCAACTCTTCATGGACGCAGACACTGCTGGTTGAGGCAGTGCCTCAACATCTCAGGACTGGTCTCGGCCCCGTCCTTCGTTACGCCATTTGCCAGCGAACCATGTGTTCCACTGAACCAGATCAATTCCCTTTTGCTAAAGAGGCATGTTCAAAATTCTGGGAGTAACTGATTGGGAAGTGGCAAGCGAAGGCAGAGTTGTTTGGTTTGTTCGCGCCTGAAGTCCACTCTCATATTGTGATCCGGCAAGTCACTGTTTTTGTGTTTAGAATATTTACGCTACAAATGGAGGTTTTTAGGGGTTACTATACGCAGGAACAGCACTGGGCATAGGTGTTTGTATGATAGCCTCCAAACAGTCTTGGGTTTCATGATCCAGAAAGTTGTATATCTGTTTATCGATATAATGCATAGGTTTCCATAATGACTGGTCAAACGCAATCTATATTCTCTGTTGAGCAATATACCAAACAAGACCATCCACCATCTCTATTCTATCTCTCCAATACAAACTTCCACACTCTCTGAGTATATAATGCTCAGTGAACCCCTGATGAATCTTTCTCTTTCCCTCCAGCTCATCGTCGTTCAGTCAGACTCCCTTCCTTGCTCTCGCACCCAAGATGGCGAGGCCGCCAGCCTTTGAACATGAGTGGGAAACCACAGTAATGGGAAGCGATTTTGTTCCTTTTGAAATTCCACCGCATTTCTTCTCGAACGATGGCAGACTTTTCGCCAACGAAGTAACCGGAGTGTTGATTCAGATCCGTCAAATCGCGGCAGTGATCACGATCGAAATGGAGAGATTCATTCAGTCTCGCTGCTGGACTGACCAGGACGATCACATTAACCCCATCTTTAAACCAGAGCACTTGGTAGCATCAATCAGATACTTCAATCTGATTTGTGGTGAGGCCATTATCTCTATTGGAGCTCTTGGGGGGAGACTGTCTGCCAAGCCATTTCTGCATGATCCGTCGAACGCATACTCCAATCTTCCCTACGACCTAAGAACAATGTTGATGGATACAAAAGAGCATCACCAATCAGCTCAGGACGTTGAGCAAAGCCTCATCATCGAGATGGGTCTGAGCGACGCTCAAGTCGCCGCTCTGGACGACATCAAGAAGCCGGAGCTTCATGCAGTGCCCGCGGCTTCCCCTCGTGAAATTCGTTTCTGGGTTACTTGGAACACCAAGACCCGGTTGCGCAGGCTTTCCGACAAAGTTCAATCCGGCAAAGTCTTGGAGTTCTACCGTAAGTCTCTTCTCCCGCCATGTTGCTATGAGAACAGCAAGGTACTAATATTTCACTGCGTGTTCAGACGAGCTTCAGGCTTCTCTCTTGGAAGAAAACTCAAAGGACAGCCCATATCCGGTCCGCAAAAACCTCCCAGGGAAAGCGATGTCGAAAGACAAGAAGCAAAATCGGTTATTCAATCCAATGACTTATTTTTTCTGCTTGGGAGTCAACAGCGCCGGGTCCCGAGTCCATAAGATGATCCACGTTGGGGCAACCCAGGAGCGGCTCCAGTCATGGGCAGCTTTCTGGAGAATTCGTCGGGATTCTCGACTCGTTCGTGCCGGTGATGACGCAAAGAGGTGGGCAAACTTCTTTTCGGGTCTTATACATGTCGAAAAGCACATCTTGGTGAAGACCGACCCGAGCCTCGAGTTGAATGTCTTTCGAGCCCAAGTCATGGAATGGCGGCTCGGGTTGAGAGCGAATCCTCCCGCGGGTACGGATAGCGAGGACTACGACCAACACATTCCAGTGTTGAGATCTTGTGGAGGGCACGTCGGACAGTCCTTTCAGCTAAAGGAAGGCTCGCCAACGGTGCCTTGTTGCCCAGCCTGCAAACTTAGCACCCTTTACAAGGAGTGTGAAGACCTTCAAATTGCCAAGTTAGCGGAGGAATTCGACCTCCTCGGACGTGCTAAAATGTCCTGGTCGTGTGCAGAGCTGATTTCGAGCAAGTACTGCGATGGCCCGAGCATGATCTTCGAGCCGGCTTATCCTCCCCCAGAGCATGCAGAATCATCTGGCAACAGCCTGCCTAGGTAGGCGAATCGATGTGGAACGCGCAAGGACGAGTGTTATCCTCCTCTAAAGATAGACAGTAGAGTATAGGAAGAATAAATAAAAGAGCCCTAAAGTATCACCTTTATTATGATATATTTTTCAATATTTTTATTATATTTTATGTCAATTTACATAACTCTCAGACTACGCGAAGGCATTCAACCAGTCGCCGCATTTACGGTCGCATGTTAGTCCCATGTCTAAGCAGTTCAATTTCACCTGTTGATTAAACAACAGAAATATCACACCCTTAACCACCCAAAATCCCTCTCCGGCCTCTTATAATGCACCTCTTTTCTCGCCGTCTCACCCGTCCCGTCCCTCTTCTCCGCATACAAATCCTGCATAGCCGGCGCCGTCTCCTCCACCCCTCGCACTTCCTTGAGCTTCGGCAGCCGCTCGCTCTTCTTCTCCATCAGCTCGATTACCTGCTTGTCCATGAGCCGCGTCTCACCTTTGACGTAGCCGTACGGGCACAAGGACTCGATGTTTGGAGGTAGGAGGTCGATTAGACGGCGGGCTGGTTTGGACTTTAGGGGTCGGAGGTAATTGACGCCGCGCTCGGTGGGTGTTAGGAGAGTGCCGGGGTTGATGCTTAGGTGCTTCAGGGCGTGAAAGTCTGCCAGAGAGCCGAGAGTCGTGCCGGTAGGGCCATAGTACAAGATGCGGTCCGGCTTGTCTGCCCCTTTGTCCTCTTCCTCATCGTCATCTTCGTACTCCTCATCCTCCTTGTCGTCATTTGGATCTGTCAAGGACTCTGGCCAAGGCTTCTGTCCTTCCTTGAGATCCGGCCAGGGAGATCTTGAATCACTTCCCATGCTGAGATCAAGATCCAGCTTTTCGAGCGTCTCCTTCTGCAGCGCCAGAGCCTCTCCAATCTCCTTGGTCACGACCCAGGGCGATGATCCATCCGTGTTGAACATGCCGCCTAGCGAAAGAGTAAACTCGCGCAAGGCCCGGGCCGCCTTGAGGACTGTAGCCATCGTCTCAGTATACACATTGCTATGGGAGATATCAATCTTGTCGACGTTGGAGGAGCCCGGCTCGACGGGGAGGGGCATGACTTGGTACTCCTCCATGGCGTCGGCGATCACCTCTCTAAACTCGGGAAGTTGATTGAAGAAGTAGAATGGGGCCGTAAAAGTGGCCCGGCCGTACCCGCTGAACATGCCGTTTCGACCTTCAATCATCTCGACTCGCTTGAGTTTCTGCAAGCAGGGTTGAGGTACTTGGCCCAACCTCATGGTCTCCAGATACGCCCCCACCATCGAGTGAGGGTTACGGTCTCTTCCCCATGGAACGATGAGATCTCCAAGGTACAGTATCGAGATGTTTTTGCACATGGCGAGTATGATGACAGCGGCAGCAGCTGGGAAGCCCTGGCGAAGCTCACGGTCGTCCATGCCGCACATGAGGAACTGCTGCGGACCCGTCTTCTCCTCCATGGCCCCTCGCTTGCTAGCCAGAGCACCGAGAACATCGCCTTCGATAGGTCCCAAGCCTAGGCTGCGAACCCGGGACTCGATCAGTGCGTATACGGCATCCGAGATGGGGTAAGGCGTCAAAGTTGGGTCCTTGGACCGCCATCTCCAACCAGCAGAGTCGATGGCGAGCTCCTCGACCGAGTCGGCGAGGGAAGGCTGCTCAGCGTATGCAGCGATGAGTGGGAACAGGGAGTCATGGTCGCCCTGGTTAAATATTTGTATTCTCTTGAATGCGGCGATAGACTCGTTGGTGAGTAATTGCTGAGGGGGCAATGCCATGTTGCAGCGAAAGTGGCGTGGTCGTTGAGTTTGTGATCCAGCCAAGTTAAAGATGCTGTGCAGGTTTAATAACTCGAGGCGTTTATTATCGCTTATTCCTAGAATGGAGATTGCCGAAGAATTCTGGCCAAGACTTAAATCTGTGCTTGTTGGTTAATTATAAGCTATTTGCTGGAATCTCATGGGCCCTTGCACTTTCGGGCAATGAAGCGATTTGCTCAAAGGGTAGAAGCCCCATCGAAGAAATTGGGCTTGTTTTTTATACATCCTATGGATGCTTCAAAATATTCTACAGAGTGTACAGTTGCTGTTGGTTTCTTTTCATGTCAAAGGTAGGCAGCCTTCTATTTCGTGTATTGTGGGTGGGCTTGGGCACCGAGTTCTTAATCTCTTGAGAAGAGACTTGCTGGTGACAGTTGCATGGATAATTTAGCGGTCAGACATTGGGCATTCTTGGGCAGGCCGACATATCGTCAGTTCATATTGAGGGATGCGAACCACTACGAGCCTTATACACAGTTACTCAGGCAAACAATCGCCTCCCGCCAAGCCTCGTTGCCTTATCGTCACAGACGTGGCATCCTGTATAAAATCCCACAACTGTGGCCCTTTCCCCTTCAAATCAAAGTCCTTCGCATTTTCGCCTCACAATGCCCATACCAATACACGAGTGCTGGTGCAGACTCATGGACCTGCTGACCTCGATCTTTCCAGGCAGCCGTCGCAAGCCGCACCGGCCGCGATACACGGTTGAGAATCCGCAGGTCATCTTCTGCCAAAAGATTCACCCGGATGCTCTTTGCGAGCTCTTGGAGAGCAAGTTTCAAAAGTCGTTTTTTGTACAGATGCATAATGATGTTTATCGGATTCATGCGCCGAGGCATTTGGCCATGGTGAGTCAATTGTGTGGGAGTTGAAGATGGGAATGTGCTGACGGTTCGCCTAGCACGAATTTGATTGCTGCCGGATTCCATGATGATGTCTATTATTATATGACGAATCGGTTTATGCAGGTTGGTTGGATGGCGTTGGTGTTTGCTGAGAGAGATGCAAGCATAGTCAGTCACTCAAGGCAAGGAAAAAGTGCGATACCTGTCCAGAAGTAGACATATGCTCTTCCAAGGGGAATCATAAAAATACGATGAATTAATAAACTAATTTATGGAATACTTTTATATTCCAGGCCCCCTTTCTTCTTATGCCAATCGCAATATTTACGATGACTTAGATAGCTCTGCTATTTTAGATCCCGCGTTTTGCTTGACCTGCATTGTCATGCAGGTCCACGGTCTTTGTGCATCTGCCCCTGATAATTGATTCCTCAGATGTTTTCACATGTAGGGGGTTGAAAGAATCTCTGCCTATTAATACACTTCACTCGTGCTCCTGTGAACCAACACCAGACTTGGTAGTGAGGCTCTGTGGGTGGCAACAGGGGCTGCGCCTCAGCCTGCTCATTCACTGCTGCACGAGGCATCACTGCTTCTGTGACATGAGATCTGCTTGGCATTTAACCTCTTCTCTCCTTGACAACCTGAACCCTTGACTGTTATGCACTCGCATATGCAGTCAAATCGCAACCTTCATGTCTCAACATCGCGATTCGGGAACGTCGCAAGGCCGCCTGACCGTCCGACCCCAAGAGACGTCCAGCGGAGGTGCAGGCCTCGCTGTCATTAGGGGAAGGGCAGTCGAGGACCTTCCGCTCGGGCCTGGACGGCCTGGAGCTCTATCAGCTCGGTCTGGTCTTGCTACTGATACACCACCCAGGATCTATCAAAGGTTTATGCTAGAGCATCTCGCAAAGACTTTTGGCGATGAACATCTGTCGTCTGCGGGACCCAGCGATGCTGAGTTTTACTCAGCGGGAGGACAGTTCGCTGACTTCAGCCGCGAGCGTAAAAACAGCACGGCAGATACAGTTCTTGGAGGTATGATTCGTTGGCTCCTCAACTCGGAGTGAACTGGGCTAAAGGACACAGACATTGACGCAAGGCTACGCCGGCCGGGTCTGGTCTCCGAGATCGAGATGGACGACGAGACGGAAACTCTCAACCTTGAACAATCAGGAGAGGCCGATCCTAGAGAAGGGCCCTACTCATCTCAGCAAAGCGAAACCGTCGACCTCAAAGATGTCAGAAACGACCTGACGGCACTGGTGACGAAACACGGGTGTAACAAATCCTTCTTCTCCTCATGCACTGGAAAATTCCTCTCCGACATTCACCTCTGGCGCTACATGGATCAGCCCAAGGTGAGGGCCATCCTGGATCAGTGTGGCCTTGAAGGAGTTTTGGACGATGAAAAGGACTGGTTGACCTCCAGGATCTGCAGCAAGCCGCGATCAAAGACGGATATCGGATTCAGGTCGTACCGCAAGATCCTCGCTCTTCTCATTCGCATTCAGAAACAAGGACAGATTAGGCGTTTTGTGGATGAGGAGTTACATGACAGTCTGCTTCCTTTGAAGCAGGTTGACGGCCTTGACGGATGTGTTCAGCTTGTTCTTGATGAGAGAAGCGGCCCTCATCCGTGCTTCGCTGATTGGGACCATGAACACATCGAGGACTTTGCGTGGAAACAATGGGAAATGTGCGCGCCCTTCTTCAAGACCGAAAACGACGATCTTAGACACTACATCTTCCCTGGAGGTATCGCCATTCCACTCATTCCAGCTGGTGAGGGGCAAGTAGAGGGTGCAGGAGGACATGTCGCCAAGGTTCAGCTGCCCGAAGCGCACGGAAACCTCAGAACTCGCCAGGTCAGTACCACCACAGACTTGTCAATGATATTTTCTAACCTATAAATAGACAGGAGACCGGAAGCAACTGTTTGCTGTCAAGAAACTCAAGAGCTCCGACCGCGGCGCCTTCGAGGCTGAAGCCCATGCCTTGGGTCGTCTCAACAAGATCAGGAAGCAGCACGAGCATGAGACGAACGAGAACACGAAGCACATTTCAATGATAGCGGCGACGTTTGAGATTGAGTCTGGAAACATATTGCACTTCTATCTCGTCTTTCCCTGCGCCGATGGCAACCTCCGCGAGTTCTGGAACACGTACTCGAGGTCTAGAGACCCAGAACAAGTCTACGGTCTCTCCCGTTGGATGGCTGAGCAGATCCACGGTCTCGCGAGCGCTCTGAAAATTCTTCACGAATTCTACGCCCATAGAGCCGAAGACGACGACGACCCTCGAAACCACGGCATCCACGGCGACATCAAGCCCGAAAACATCCTCCGCTTCACAAACTGGGACGGCGACCCAGGCAAGCATGGCGTCCTCCAGCTCGCAGACTTTGGTTTGACAAAGTACCACCACACGGGGACTGTGAACCACGTTGATCCGCACATGCGGTTCCACCCCTACTGCGCGCCCGAGGTGCAGGCCAACTGGAGGACGAACCAGTCGCTCGACACGTGGGCTTTGGGCTGCTTGTTCTTTGAGTTTTGTCTTTGGGTGGTTTTTGGGAATGAGGGGCTTAAGGGGTTTGACGAATCGAGGACAGTGGTTAATTCTGACGGTAGTATGACAGTCGGCATGCTGTATGAGATTCATGGATATGGCACCTCGGGGTGTTGGCCGTTTCCTCGGGTTAACAAGAAGATTTCTATTCACGAGGGTGTAGTCCAGGTAAGTTAACCTCGATGTGGTACTGTTTCTACCGCTAATAGTTGGCAGTGGGCAAAGAAGATTCATGGGCTACCTTGGGTTCCCAAGTTCATCCACGATCTCGTCGACATAGTCGTCACAGACATCCTCGTCCCCCGCAACGATTCTGGAGAGCATCCTTCTTCACCCAACGACGTAAGGGGATCGTCGCAGTCATCATCTTCTCCTCGAAGTGCTACCTCCCAAGAGTCTCGCCCTTATCTACCCATGAGGAGAAATACCACGGTGCGCTCCGAACCCTCGCGCGTGCCTCCCCCGAGAAAGAGGTTCTGGTCGAAAGACTTGCCCAAGAAACGAATCAGCGTATCGGAGCTCTGCGAGAAACTCGAGGACATGGTTGATCAGGATGATGATTACTTTACTCAGGGGTTCAGCTACGACATGTCGACTTTTAAAACGGCGAGGCCTTTTAGGTATGTGAGACAAAAGGGGAAGCGTCCCCCCCTCGGCGTCAAGGTGTAAGATCTACGGCCATATCACTTGTCATCGAGAGTTACAATTCCAGGAGAATGTACATTGGTTGGGAACGGGCATGGGGAACAAACAAAGAGGATCTGTCGGCATGAGCGTCACTCTAGAACAGGGGACATGGGGCATTGGCAAAAGTGTAACTCATTATCGTGTATCATTACTTGGACTTGTAAATCTCAGTAGCCTTGGTAGTAGCTTGGACTGTTTCCCGCAGCTATACCATTGATTATGGCCACCATGTCCTACATACTTCAGTCCACGGTGTCGCCAAGAAAGGGGACAAGACTTACCCTGCCCAGACTCTGCCTCACATAAAAGTCATATCTATCCGTTAGAGGAGCATTCTTTAAACGTCAGTAAGTAGTAGTCTAATCCCAATCAGCCGTTCACGTACATCGACCTTCCACTCCCCGACACCCAACACCTTGTCAAACTCGTGCTTGGTCCGGTAGGGGTCAAACGACGACGAGTGTATGACCACGTCAGGTTGGAGGATCCATTCCGGACGCTTACTCCGACCAAATCTCCATGATGTCATGTTTCAGGTTCTTAGAGTGGTCGTAAGTTTTTGAGGCAGAAGAGGCGGTGTCGATGCCAGTTGCCTGAGGTGGATATTTGCCTGGTTAAGTAGGTGTCGACTCATGCCCAGTTTCTACGAGGCTCTGGATGTCGTATCGAGAATGGTTTCACTAGAATGCATCTATCCTCGCTACGTGTTCGACATTCGTTGAGCGACATGTCCCTCGGCGAGAATGCATGTCGGCCTGATCAAACAAATAGTAATCGGGCGAGACTATCGATTGAGGCTCTGCAGAATGGTTGTCTGACCTGCTTCATGTCGGCTCCCGTGGAGAACAGCCTGCTTTACTCGACGTCGTCATCTTATTCGTCGAGTCGAGAGGCAACTGACCAGGCACCCGGACCAAGAAAAAGATAGCACATGATAGGCATTAAGAACATCATCAGGCCATAAAGATATAATTTAAAGTAAATTTAATAAATAAAAATATGAAATAAATAAAATATACTCTAAAGTCTTATTATATCAGCTTAATTTTATAAGTATAAGCCTTTTATGCTATGATTTATGGATTAAAAAGGCAGAGTATCAGCGAGGTACTGGAATCTTATGGGAGAGGTGTGCCATTTTTTTTCTTACACCACTAGCCGGGGTCTCTGCAGCCATCCAGTACGCCTTGTACTGCCTTTAAAAGCCTTGCCACAAGCTGCTGAGATTATCTGCCGTTTCAAACTCCTGTTGTGCACTGCCATTTCTAGCTGTTATAAGCTGTCTCTATAAGCTCTCACAAACTGTCGGTGTAAGCCGTCGTTGCGCGCTGTTGAAAGCGACTGTTATAAACTGATATTGGCTACCTCTTCAACCTGTTGCAACTTGCTATACAAGGCCTTTTTCAAACTTCTGTCGCGTTTTCGGATATTTCAGTTTTTGGATCCCAGTTATTTGCGGTTCTTGCAGTTTTACCCGAAGGTGCGACAGTACCCAGCCTGATCTGCCTTTTTGGCGAACCACTGCACTTCTGAGGCTGTGTCGAGGCATTCTCCGCTTAACAAATATCTCTCAACGCGGCCTGAATTATCCATCACCCACATCTTTTGACTTCGCAAAAAGATGACGTTGAAGAAGCAGTACGAGAAGGATCGCGTCTGGAGGGACTTTGAGCCCACGGATGAGTCCCTCAGTCACCTCGACGGACCGTCTTATGGGGAGTCATCAAAAAGCTGCTTTGCAATTACTAGCGAGAGTCTCCTATCAGTAAGTATTTGTTCATATTGTTGCTGTTTTTGCTAATGAGTTGTAGACCAAGAATCTCAACCATTATCGGGAGATTCGGGGTGAACAAGATTGGGCGTCATGGAAGACAGATGTGAGCTACTCATTGTCTTTAACATATTCCGATTCTTCGTCAATTTGTCGGATTATGTCCCTTCAAGTTGATGTCACTAGCTGACCCCATCTCAGTGTATCCCAGCCGTCACCAGCACCTCCAAGCCATCCTTCTCCCTCCTGTCAGTATCCCCACCAGCGTCACTCTGTCTTTCCTCCTGACAACTGCGTAGAATGTGCCCTCGGAAGGAAATCACTGAGGTCGACCCCAAAGAGTTTTCGCGAGTGCAGCATTATCGCATGGCCTTATCCTGGATCCCCATCCAGAAGGGCAAGTTCAAAAATGTCTTGACGCGCATGCATGTACCTGCAGTCTTCATCGACATGGTCAAGAGACCTAGAACCGTCTTCAAGAAGTTAAAGAGCTCTGTACAAGGCCAACCGTGTGAAGGTAAGCCAAACTCAACTGTGATTGCAATCAGCTCACTCACCAGTCCAGTGTACATACTATCCGTGGACTCGATATTGACTCAGTACACGGCCATGAGCGTCACCTACTTTCCCAACACCCAGCAAGTCTTTGGCCTGTTCCTGGGATACGGCTCTCCCAACGACGTCACGAGTATGGCGTCGAAGCTCTTCAACAACAGGGGCTTCATTGACAATCCGTTTGTTCTAATATCCGCCTTCCTAGAGCTCGAGAGGAGGCACCGTCTAAAGCAGGTCGACGACATGATTGACGGGCTAAGAATCAAGATCAGCAAAGGACAACACATCCGGAAGCCTAATCATGAGGAGACTTCAGACGATCAGCCCGAGACCTTCTATGAGCTGTACAATCAGGTCGGCGTGCTAAGATCGCAGCTCAACATGTGGAAGCTGCAGCTCGACAGGCTGCTCAGCGTGTGTCCGACTCTGCCCGTCTTCAACCCGTTGGGCACTGAGGGCTTTGTGCTCGAGCCTGCAGACTACGTCACCGAAATCCGGGAGATCTTCGAGGAGAGTGCCATGAGGTGCGAGAACGTGATGCAGGCGACTTCACTCGCCTTTCAAAAGGTATTGCCTCCACATTCCTTAGTGAAGCTGTGTTGTATCTGACAATCACAGGAACTGGCTGAAGTTGCACGCCAAGACTCCAAGGTGGCAATTGGCGATGCCCAACAGATGAAGGCAATTGCACTATTGACAATGTTTTTCCTCCCAGCCACGGCAGTTGCGGTAAGTCTCCCATTGCAAACAACATGAGAAAGCTCACTAAGAAAACCAGGGCTTCATGGACGCGCCCGTGTATGACTGGGAAGGCAAGGGCCACTACTTTTGGTTCATCGCAGGACCTCTTACTGGGGCGGTCATGCTGATGTACTTTGTGTGGACAACCATGCTCAAGACGAGATGAACTGTTGGCTACGTACCTATTCTATCCCCTACACGCACCAGGGTTGCATTCGGTTCCCGCGGGGTGAACCGCGAATGGAGACAATACCTAGAGCAGTAATCAACTCCCGTATCTGTTTCTGCTGAGGTGAGAACTCTAAGTCGTCTACCGTGAGCCAAGAGTACGACTCTTCGGCCGAGAGGGCGGAGTCGGCTCCGGATTTGTGTTTTGCTACAAAAAGCTTCAAAAGTGGACTCCAAAACGGTCAAAACATTATTGCCCGGGATGTTCGGTTGATGGTATCCAAGCCAGCCTAGGCTGCACCCTTGACGATGTTACCTGGGTCGGCGTCCTCGGGTGTCCGGAGTCTCCTCCAAGAGTGTAGTAGCATACCGAGGCTTGTTGGGGAGTCTATGCCGTCGACAAGGAGGGGGATGATTACCAATACAAGATGGGTTACGTATCCTATCCAAAGAAGAACAAAACGTCCGACGTCAAAAAGAAAAGACTGGTGTTCCAAATCAAGGCCCATTAGCCGCTCTTGGAGAAGCCCCCCGAGCCTCGGTATCCGTGTCCGCCCCACCTCCCATCTCCGGGGAGGCTTTTTTCAGCTGGAGAATGTAGATCCCCGACGAGACCGGGCGGCCGATGGTCTCCCCGGGGATATGTCCTGATGGGAATAGCGTCCGTGATATGTGGCACTCCGAGCCTTGGAGGTGGGGCCGAGTACTAGATGTATCTCTGTCTACGTAGTAGGGGGGGAAGGGAAACGAACGAGGTTGAGTTGTGAGGCTGGCGCTGGAGGTACAAAAAGGTTCCCCCCCCTCGACGTCCTTGGTTCTAGTCGTACTGATACTCGTGTCAAGGTTGGACTTGTAACGAACGACGAGCTTTCAGTGCAACCCTGCCGTGCACATCAACTTGCATCAGTTTCACCAAAGGATTGCCCAACATGGCTCGCGATAACCTCTCCATCCTGCTCGCTGAGCGTCCCACCACAGACATCATCCCCGGCCAGACATTCTCCCAAAAAACTTCCCCCGCCCCTACGCCGTCCGACCTCAAGGATGGACAGATCCTCGTCGAGACGCTCTACCTCTCGCTAGACCCTGCCATGCGAGGATGGCTCCGAGGTACACAGCACTTGAACCCTTGGTTGATTCATCACCTCTGACAATGTCTTAGATGCCCGGTCCTATCTTCCTCCCGTCCAGATCGGCGAGACAATGCGAGGTGCCTGCGCTTGCCGCGTTCTCGCCTCAAAGAGCAAACTCGCCAAGGAGGGTGATATCGTTGCTGGCTACCCGGGCTGGACCCAGTTTGCCATCCTCTCCGAGGGCCGCTTTGAGCCCTCAGCCAACTTCCCTGGTGTTCAAGAGCCTCACGATCTTCTCTCAGCCCTGGGCTCTACTAGTTTGACAGCCTGGGTTGGCATGACACAGATTGGCGATCCCAAGCCTGGTGAGCTCGTCGTTGTATCTGGAGCTGCTGGCGCTACTGGTAGTGTCGCCGGTCAGATTGCAAAGATCAAGGGCGCTAGAGTTGTGGGTATCTGTGGAAGCGACGACAAGTGTCGATGGCTCACTGAGGACTTGGGCTTTGACGTGGCTCTCAACTACAAGGCCGAGGACTTTAAGAAGAGATTCAACGAGGAGACCAAGGATTACATTGACGTCTACTACGACAATGGTAAGTCAATCGACCCTCCCTGACACTCAACCTAACCTGTATCAGTCGGCGGCGACATCCTCGACATGTGTCTCATGCGAGCCAAGGAGCACGCCCGCTTCGTCGAGTGCGGCGTGGTCAGCCAGTACAACGCCGCCAAGCCCCAAGGACCCCGTGCCTTCTCGCAGGTCATCACGATGCGCATCAAGATGCAGGGCTTCATCGTTCTGGACCACGTCAAGGACTACCCCCGTGCGCGAGCCGAGCTGGCCGGCTGGATCGCAGAGGGCAAGCTCAAAAAGACCGAGACCATCATCAAGGGTGGGTTGAAGGTTGCCGAGCAAGCGCTGGTGGATCTTTACAAGGGGATTAACACGGGTATGTTTTTGTTGTGCTTGTTTGTTGGGTCATGGAAGCTAACCTTTTTGATAGGCAAGATGATTGTCGAGATTAAGAATCCGAACGAGAGCCCTTCGAAGCTGTAATAGAACTTGTACGACAGAGATTGAGATACCTTGCGGGATGTATAGTTAATGATTATGCCAATGACCTTGAAGCCATCGACGATTCGTTCACCTGTGAGTGTATGCTCCGGATCAACTGGCGACATTATCAACGAGCCATGTCGAACAGTGTCACTTCTAACTTGTTCAACCAACCTAAGAACTTACAGCATCTCTCCCTATCATGGACCGAGGCATACTCTGTGCTGTTATAGCATCGCGAAACTCCCTCTGCCAAGTGTCCAGGGTAAGTCAACCGAGAAAACCCTTCACAACACCATCTCAACCGTTCAGAATGAAGCCATTTTATCCCCCCACGAGCGGCCCCGATCCCAGCAGCTCAATCCCTACTAGCGAGCCCATGAACCCCTCTAGCCAAGGATCCGTCGTCTGCAGCTGAGGCTTAAAACGGCCTACAGCGGTTCTTCGTCTCTTTGATCCCATTCGCAAAGTGACGTAAAAATTCACTCAATCGCCAATATCATATCAGCCATTTTTATCCTAGTCGCCTTTTTTGGCTGGTAAAATTTTATTGCGTGTTTTTTTTGGTATCATGAAATATATCGCTCTCATGATACCTTCATCCTTTGCCACCTTCAACCACATCGCATCATGGGCGCACACGAGACTCGCCAGATCGACAGCGACGCTGCTGTCGGGAACAAAGATGAAGCCATCGCCATCGTCGGAGAGGAGCAGCATGCCATCGACCCCGTGGTGGCTGCCCGCGCCGTGAGAAAGATTGATCTGTTTCTCATCCCCGCCATGATTGTCGGCTGTATGTGCCTCAACCTCACCGCAATAGAGCTATAGCTAATCTTGTAGATGGCCTCGTGTACTATGACAAGGCGATTCTCGGCTCTGCTGTTCTCTTTGGCATGACGGCCGACCTCGACCTCACCATTGTGGACGCTTCAACTACGCCTCCAACAGTCGATACCCGACGTCTCAGCTGGGCCACCTCGCTCTTCTACTTTGGCATGCTGGCCGGCCTGTACCCCATGACGTTCGCCCTCCAGCGCTTCAACATCGGCCGCGTCCTCGGTGGTGTCGTGGTCGTCTGGGCCGCCATCTGTATGCTCACTGCCGCCGTGACGTCGCATCAGGGGTTGTACGTGCAGCGCTTCTTCCTGGGTTTTGTCGAGAGTATTATTCCTACGGGATTCATGTGCATTGTTTCGGGATATTACACCCAAGCTGAGCAGTCCCTACGCCAGAGTTGGTGGTTCTCTTCGACTGGCATCTTCACCATCATCGGCGGCGCACTCAACTATGGCTTTGCCCAGATCACCGGTGGTGGTCTCAAGAGGTGGCAGTATATCTACCTCCTCGCAGGATCCCTGACGTTCCTCTTCGGTCTCTTCTGCTTCGTCATGCCCAACTCACCCGTGTCGGCTTGGTTCCTGACAAAGGAAGAGAGATTCGCTGCCGTGGAGCGTCTCCGACATGGACAAACCGGTGTGCGGTGCACAACTTTCAAGGCGTCACAGCTAAAGGAAGCCGTCCTCGACGTCAAGATCTGGCTCGTGGCTCTGATGATGGCATCCGCATACACCGTCAATGGTGCCGTCAGCGGATTCGGTCCTCTGATCGTATCAACCTTTGGTTGGAGCACCCTCCACTCCATCCTCTTCCAATTCCCCCTCGGCGGACTTTGCTTCATCGTCATTCTCCTCACAGGATGGCTAGGCACAAAGTTCAACAACATCCGCATCTTCATGCTCATCTTCACCTGTCTCCCCGTCATTGCTGGGTGCGCCATCATCTGGAAGAGCGAGTGGTCGTACCGTGCTGCAGCTCCTGTGGTGGGATACTCCATCACTGGTTTCTTTGGAGGAACTGTTAGTCTTATTATCACTATTGGCATGTCCAATGTTGCGGGCCATACCAAGAAGAGTTTCATGGCTGCCACCATCTTTGTGGCTTATTGTGTTGGAAACATTGTCGGTCCTCAGCTTGTTTGGAGCCAGACCAAGAACGAGCACTATCCTGCTCTGTGGCTGGGTTTGATCATCTGGTAAGTTTTGTTCTGTCTACTTCAGCAAGTCTCTAACAAGGTATAGCTACATCATCTGCATCTTGGCGTCGACTGCCCTGTACTTTGTCCTGCGCAACGAGAACAGGAAGCGAGATGCCGTTCCTGGAGATGAGGCTGAACGAGCCAAGCTGGCGTTCCAGGACTTGACCGACAAGGAGAACCCCTACTTCCGCTACGTCTACTGATTGATACCCCAAAAGCACCATTTGAGAGAATATTGGAGGAGAGGAAAAGTACATGCGCTCGGCATCTAGCCCGCAGCTATTATCATATGCATAATCTATATCTGTAATGCCTACCCCAACGCCTGGATACTCTGCCATACCAACATGACACACCGCATGATGCCCACCTCAAAAGATCCTCTTGATGCTGGGTCCCACCCATTGCACCTCTGAGCAGTTTCTCTTGTTCCTCCACTGCTCGATCCTATCCGTCATCCACCCCGACTTGAAGTCTACCCATCGATCTTTGCGATCTGGAGGTGGGGGGATGACATTGCCCTTGTCGTCCTTGACCTCGGGCTCGATGATCATTTCTGGTTCTCTCGCGTCGCCGACTCTAAAGGACTTGGAGAGAACGCATTTCTGCTCATCTCGTCCTCTCCAGTTGAACTGGAGACACTCGTCGTTGTCGCTACAGTATGACCCGCAGGCGTCAAACGAGTCAATCTTTGCTTCAGGGGGAGCAACCCAGAAATCCCATTTCCCATTGTCCCAGTTGTCGGCAACCTTGCGGTCACCTGGGTGATGGAACTTCCAAACATCAGAGTAGAGCAACGGCCGCTATACACCAGTCAGCGTGTGAAACAACAAAGACACCATCTCAACTTACACCAAGCTTCCTCTGGCCAAACTCCCATCTCCAGACATCCACCATGTCCTTGGGCCGCGTCTTGTGCAACGTCATGACGGGCTGGCACCAGTACTTGTCGCTAAACGGGATGCTATGCAGGGGATGCGGGTTGAAGAGCGGCCAGTATCCCCGCAGCGGCACGCTCACGTTCCACAGCGCCCAGCCGACGACGCTGTCGCCGCAGCAATCGTCGCGAAGCATGGGAAGCCACTTTTCCGGCGCCGGAGGTTCGATGTACTGTCCGTAGGGTGTCGTCTTGCGCACTAGGAGGGCCTTGACGGCGCCGCGGCTGAGGACAAAGCCAGGCCCGCCGTTTGCGAACCATGTCTTGATGTCCTGCTTGACATCGTGGGTTCCCGGCGAGGGAGAGCCCATGTAGAGGGGCGCATCGGGGTCGAAGGTCTGGAGGAATCGGAAGGCGTTGTCCCAAAAGACGTATCTGAAGTAGTTATAAGCTTGAGTATAGAAACAGCGATTAGGAGCACCAACGTGTCTGTCTCGAAGAAAAAGTAAAAGTCCTTATTGGGCTTGGTCCTCCATGCGCGCTCAATCATGGGAAGGAACTTGAACTTGTCCATCCTCCAGCCATTGATGCGCGCAGTCGCCTCCCTGTCCACATCGAGCGTCCCGTTATCACGCATCTCTTTCTGCCAGATGTAATTTATAAAATCGGGGTTGTCGTGGTAGTAGAGCTCCGGCAGGTCGGCCAGCACATCGATGACCTGGTGTCCTCGCACCTCCTCGTCGAGATCCGAGTAGACGAGCAGCTCATCCTTGCCAAAGCAAGCGCTGACACTGTCAAACTGAGCGTCTATCCTGTCCTTGGCGTCGGCGTGGCCCAGCTTGAGGACAGGCTGGATGGTCTGGAGGAGGTGCTTTGGAAAGCTAGCGCATAGCTCGTCGGTGGTCTTTTGGGCGGGATCGAGGGAGACGGGGAAGAAGGAGCTCGTGGTAGAGAAGGAGTAGTACTCGGAGACGCCATAGCTGCCGTGGATGCGGCTCCAGAAGACGAGGATCAAGAAGATGACGGAGCAAGAGCCAAAGATGGCCATGCGACTGAAGCGCTTGTTGAGCATCATCCGCCGGGTGCCGATCGGGCCGGCGGGGGTCCAGAGGTTAGGCATGGAAGCTGGAGCTCAAACATGGCACTGAGGCCCGGAGAGCAGGAGACGTCTTGGAAGGTTGCTCGGTCGCAAGTTGAACGTGGAAGAAGAGGCATCGCGAGATGGATGAAGCGGACAGGGGTGTGCTCCAATCGAGACAGGGAACGTTTAGCGCGATAGGGGGAGAGCCCGCTGGAGGTCCACTAAAGTAGCCTTTAGGGCCTGTAGAACCTTGTTTTGGCCCTTCAACTTTGTTAGAGACAGGGTGTTTAAGGATATCTGGCCCCTGAAATTATTTCATGAGAATTTTGCAGATCAGCAAGATTCAGTCTCGTGACGGAGCAAATCATTGTCTTGAAGCAGGTCTGTCATCAAGTTCCTCGAGGGTGAGTTTGGCTTCACATTCCTGCCCAGACTGCTAAGCTTGGGCTGGCCTCTGTTGAAGTAAGAGAAGTAGGACGTACTCAAGTTCTGGTCATCTTGCGAAACGCGGTAATGAATAGTCCATCTGTGAATCAGTGTAAACTCCTTTTCCTACGCTTGATTAACATCACTCCATATCCTGCGGATCACGACCCCGCGCAGTCCGAGCCCGGAGCCCTGAATTCCCAGACGCAGTTCGGAACACAGAGCTCGACGAAGGATTCTCATGTAGCGTGATGCCATTCTCTCCTTCACGAGATCCTCCACTTGACTGACACTCTTGCTCAATAACCCTCTTGGACGCCCTGGCCGACCACCGCTTCTTGATCCATGGGAGAAAGTTGTAGTATCCTCCACAAGCAAAGACACCACACCAGAGAACAAACTCAGTCGCGTAGATGACGATTCCGAGGTAATCGAGCTCTGGCTGAAAAAACACGGATGCCAAGGAAAAGACATCGCCTGCTGCGTCGATGGCCACGAATAGGAACGAGATGCCGCGTACTGTTCGGTGAATCCAAATGTCCCAGTAGTGACGCAGCACACCCGCCGCGAGAAGAGCTGCAGAGAGAGAAGCCATGAGGATCATGGGCCATTCAATGTTGCGGGACTCGGGGATGCGGAGGGCGATGATTAAGCCTGCTTGAATGCCTCCCATGACGGCTGCGATGGGCAGGACGACGAGGAGTGATCTGTAGACACTCCATTTCTGACTGCTGTCAGCTTCCTCCTTGAACAGTTACTTGGATGATTTTCTCACTCTCTCGTAGTAATAGCATTGAATCCAAGTGACCAGACTCAAAAGCGTCAAGATCTGGGGCTGGATGCGCAGGGCGATGTTGTACTCCTTGACGATGTTGTAGACACCAAGAGGAACACCCGCCCAGGCCCAGAGCATCATCATCGATGGCTGCAAACCAGTCGCATTATGTCGACGATAATTCACGACGATCTGAGGGATCAACTAGAGATTCCGTCTGTTAACTAATGTTTACTCTCATGTTGTCTCATGACAAACCTGGATCGACCAGCAGACCTGCGCGACGTTAGCAAGGGGCCTCAACAGAACGGCAAAGACAGCAACTTGCGGCCCCTAGAGTGCCTAGGACATTAGCAGCGACAGGAACGTCCATTTTTGTCTTTACAATTTTGATTGCAGCAAAGACGAAGGATCCAAGCGCAGTCGCGAGATAAAGATTGCGTTCAAGGATTCGGAGCTCCGAACCGGAGAAGCGAGATGGGCAGAATGAGCGCGCCAAAAAAAAAAAAAAAAAA
>SSHR01000587.1:0-18421 GCA_006518225.1 Fusarium neocosmosporiellum | reverse complement strand
TTTTTAAGTACACAGTATAGGTAGCACACATACTTGGATGGCACACATGCTTATCATATACGTTATATAATAATATGTGATCTATAATAATAACTCATAACAGCAAAAGTTATCGGGTGCAACGAGGATGGAATAGTCTCCCCTCCCGGATCCAAGTATCTGCGGTTAGAACCACAAGAAATCAAGAATCCAATT
This sequence comes from Fusarium neocosmosporiellum, assembly GCA_006518225.1. Taxonomy (NCBI): domain Eukaryota; kingdom Fungi; phylum Ascomycota; class Sordariomycetes; order Hypocreales; family Nectriaceae; genus Fusarium; species Fusarium neocosmosporiellum. The sequence continues at coordinate 18,226 of SSHR01000587.1, read as the reverse complement.
AAGTGGTAAAAAGCTCCCCAGGAGCAGTTCCCAATGGTCAGCCAGTTGGCTCTTAATATACTTGCCATACCGGCGATGGTGATTACTTGCGAGGTTATTTAGCCTCGCTAAGTTAATATTAATATCATAGAGGCTTTTAATAATAATAGAAATACTAGAGAAGTTACAATGCCTTAAGAACTAGGTCAGGTATGGTGCGGTGAAGCTAGGCCTGATAGCAGGTAGGAGAGATAAGCTCCAGTAGGAGATTAGAAATAGCGATATAGAGAGCGCGGGTATTAAGATTTAAAATATTTCAAATATTTAATTAAATATTTCAAATATTAAATCTAGCGTCGAGGGCTAGTAAATATTCTAAATATGGCCCCAGATTTAATTTATTTGATTTAAGGGCAGCGCTGCGCTGAGGTAGGGCTGCCGCCAACATCAGACGAAGGAACTGGCCGTGCTTACAAAAAAAAAAGATCATTTGTTTTATGCAACCATAACGGCGGCAGCGAGCCAGAGTCAACTTCGAACCACAGGCAGTCCAACAGGCAGGCTTGCTAATCAATCAATTCAATTCAATTCTGGCCAAATTGCGGTTGATTGATGCGGCTCTGCGGAGGAGCAGATTGATATTGATTACTATTGATCAATTTAGGGGTCGATTGACATTGACTGCAATTAATTGACAAATATTACTTGTAGTATCTTAGTGTCGAGCTTTCCACTCTGGGCTTAGCGCGCCGCCGCTTTGTTCGGCGTGTGGAAATCGACAAGGGTACTGTTCGTCCTGAACGTTATCTTATTGGCTGAGCCCTCCCAAACACAAGCGAAATCCGACACCCTAAACCCATCATTGATCCGCGCGTTGTCATCAACTGCCCTAAAGTCCGATGCGGAGAAAGCGATAGGTCGTTGCACCGTCAACTGACGGAAGCCAACGCGAGGGAGGTACAGCCTGATCGGGAGAGCAACACCCAGTCAGCGGACATTGGCGATATTACTAGGATGGAGCCAGGTGCTCCTTGGTCTAGGACGGGTATACCCAATGTTATTTTAAGGACTTGGATATTAACCTGGACCAGCGTGTTAGAAGTATAATTGGCAAGCGTGTAAGAATTTGTGGTAAGAATTGTATTTTGTTTTAGTTATCGTACTTAAACGGTGCGTAAGTTATTATTAATAGCTGCGGTAGCTGCCACATGCGAAAGTGTAAATGAGCGTGTATTATATACCAAGGGTTTCCTTGTGTCGACCGAGGCCGACTCGAGTCAAACAGACAGTGTTTGACTTACATGATCGAGTTGTGTCGAACTGACTTCGTTTGACAAGCATCGTCGGTTGCTCGTATTATCACTTAGAATCTATCATCAGGTGGAGCTAATAGTAGTAATAATGAATAAATCAGTTCCCTATAATAGCTTCTATTCTGTTAATATTATTTAACAAGCACGTGCCCTATTTAAGGAATGATACAGATACAATGGGCAATGTCCTTCCTGCCTTTAGCATCGATGCCCATACAATATGTCAGCTGATAGCTTCTCGGCAATTGCGTCTACAGAGTAAGCCGTTAGATTAATACTGGAAGCAGAGAGCAAATCGTTTGAAAACTCACAAACTGTAGACATTGGCTGTCCCGGAGGCAGTATCGGCATGACGCTCGCATCAATAATGCGCAGGGACGAGACACCGCCTCGAACGCAGCCGTGGTTGTCGACCACGGCCGACTCATCATTTTTGCCACCCATCTTGCATGTTCCCACCGCATGATGGCTGGGACTAGCAGCCGACCTGATGAATTCCCGGATGTCTGAATCCGACTGGACCTTATTCCCTGGCGATAACTCGCCAAGAAGCACGCCAGTTGCGTCGGCAAACAGACGAGCGCGTTTTAAAGCCTCCACGCCCATGTCGAGATCAGTTTCGGAATTGAACCACTTGACATCAACAACAGGGTTTTGGGCCGTATCTGAGGAGCTGAGCGTGACGGAGCCATGGGAAGTTGACATCCGGCCAGTCGGCAGGTAATTTGTCGATGACGGCGCGTGTTGACGGGCTGATGCCTGCATTCTTGGGGAACTTTCCCCACACTACCTAACACCATGGCAATCAGCAGGCTGCAATCCTTCCAAGTTACGGAACCTTTGGTGCTAACTTACATATGTAGTTGCTGGCGAACGCCGTCAATGGACCGGACCGATTCTTCTCGTACTCCTCCAATGCTTCAGCGGCAAAGGTGACATTGTTCCACAATCGATGCTGTGTAACGGCATCAACTGAGAAGAGGGTGCCATAAGCGCGGTGATCCTATCGGACAATACGAGATAAGTAGGACGCAAAGTTCAATGTGGTATATGGAGCACACACCTGCATGTTCTGTCCAACTCCGCCGAGATTGCTAACCACTGGGATCTGGAACGTCGATAGTGTCTTCTCTGGTCCAATGCCTGATGCCATGAGGAGCTGAGGGCTATGGAAGACACCTGCAGCAAGAATGACCTCTTTGCGAGCAGACAAAACGTACTGTGTTGAGCCGCTAACCACAGAGACCCCAACTGCCTGCTTCCGACGGAAGAGGATCCTCTTTGACAATGTGTTGTTGAAGACGTGGAGGTTCCTGGATGATGGCTGGGACTTGAGAATGGCGTCCAAAAAGGACGTCTTTGATGAGTCGCGGGTCTGAGTGTTTGGATCGATCGTGGCCGGGAACTGCGCGTAACCTAAAAGGCTGCCACTCTGGATCTTTCCGGTCTCCTTGAATCCCAAGCTTGCTAGCCCTCAAGCGATGGCAGCAGAGATCGGGACGTAGTAGTTCCAGAACGCAACGTTCAGGGGGCCTCCGGAGGAAGAAAAAGCCTTGCTGTCATAGGCTACGGCTGGACCGCCGCGGAGCGAAACATCAGGCGGGGTGAAGGTGACGCTTTTTTGAAAGAAGGGGAGGAGTTTGGTCCAGCTGTAGCTGTCATCACCCACAGTTTCTGCCCACATTTGGTACGAACTGACTGGACCACTATCATGCCCATGGGTGGTTAGAATCGTTCTGAGGTGCAACGTGGGGTGAGGGTAAAAAGACTGTACCGTTAGTAGGCCATTCCGTTTCGCGCAGTGCTGTGCAGGCCTATTAGAATCTGAATGCGAAGCTGCCGGGACAAGTGATTGTTCACCTGCCGCCCAAGGTTTTACCCTGTGAATAAAGGATGGATCGGCCGCCAAGTTGCTACATGCGTAGTTAACGGCTGCATCTAACCCTAAACAACGCAATGCGGCAACCGTCGTCCGGTACTCACAATCTGGGGCGCAGTGGTGATCTTCCATTCTATGCTTGCTGGTGCATCCAAGAACTCAGATTCGTAGGCAGGGATCACGGTGATGTTGCCGGCATCTGCCTCATAAGAACCTCCAGCTTCTACCACAGCAACTGAATGCTTCCCATCGGCAGACAGCCGCATGGCCGCAACCAGGCCTGCGTTTCCGCCTCCTACAATCTTTCAGCTTTGTTAAGAGCTGTCCTGTTGTAGAGAGAAGTAATGTAAACTCACCACGTAGTCGAAGGTTGCAGACTTGGCATCACGAGCCAAAACAGGAGCCGCGTCAACGGGCACATGTCTTCCGAAACTCAGAGCCGCCATATGCGACACGCTCAAAAGAGCCGCACACCAGAAAACTGGGAACTTCATAACAAAGATTTGACAAGATCTCAAATGCACAAAGACGTAGTTTGCGTTACCTCCGGAGCCGGGGGCCGACTTGCATCAGCGTGCGGTGTTGCTTTATGTCGGGAACGACTCCCTTGCTTGGGCAATCTATTCAAACGTCCTGCCCCATCTGTCAGCTGCAGGTGGCATGCTACTCCGCCCGGTCAGCAAATGTCGGACGGATAATCGGCTCAGAGCTTCTGCAGTTGGGCGAGGGCTGAAACATCACCAATACCCCGTAATGCCGGGGTGCAGGGTATGTACACCCCCGTCCGATAAATGGATCAACTCGCCTATTGTCTCGGAGAGTTTCCGCACTGGACGGTTGGAACCTATTGCAGTCACAATTGAGCCTCTAGGGTATTTCCACATGCTGCCATGTACTTTCTTTGTGACGCCACCGAATCTCATGTGTGTGTGGAGCTTGACCATCTGCACGTTGGAGGCATTGGCGGGAACCGAGCTGGACAAGCACCTTGCATGAGACATTTGTTGGTCTTTGAACGCTGTGATGAATGTGGCGCGGGAGATCGGTTACTTGTTGCCGTTGGACGGACTTTACTGCCGGGTCCGACTTTGGGAAGTCCAGCTTAACTCCCACTGTTTGTAGCATATGAAAGACGGCTGGTCTTGTATTCCCGCTGATGTTGCTGTTCATAGGTTGGATAAGCATTGCTAAAGAAAGCCCGAGTCGTCACACCTCAATCGTAATCCACCTTGTCGGCAAAATTGTCCCGCATTCCAGCATGTCTTTGGCTAAAAGGATCGTTTTGATTACAGGTAAGCAGCTGAGCCTCAATCACACTACCACCATACGTCAGGCTGCAAGCAGGACACCGCTAACACGAGGAGCTAGGTGCCAACCAGGGAGTTGGGTACGAGACGGCCAAGAATTTGGTTCTGTCTGCGGCTGATTATCATGTGATTCTCGGTAGCCGTGACAAGGCCAAAGGTGAATCGGCCGCCAAGGAACTGCAATCGGTTTCCGGCATCAAGGGCACAGTGTCAAGCACTCAGCTCGATGTGACGGACGACGGCTCAGTGGACGGTGCTGCAAAGCGTCTGGGAGATGAGTGGGGGAGGCTGGATGTCCTGGTCAACAACGCTGGCATCATCTCCATGGCCAGCCCTCCCACGCGGGAGGCTTTCCGGGCCGTGCTTGAGACCAACGTTGTCGGTCCGCTTAGTGTCACGGACGCATTTCTGCCCCTGCTGCGCAAGGCAGAGCACAAACCGCCACGGCTAGTCTTCGTCAGCTCCAGCATGGGGTCTATCACGCATGCGTCCGACCCCAGCTCCCCATACTACAACCCCCACGGAACCGAGTACCGTACCAGCAAGGCCGCCCTCAACATGCTCATGACCATGTATAATGCTCGCCTTAAGCCCGAGGGCTTCCTCATCTTTGGGGCGGACCCTGGGCTGTGCGCGACAAACTTCACCAAGGACCCTCAATCTCTGAGGAATAGAGGCGCAGCGGAGCCGTCGGATGGCGGAGAACGCGTGGCAACTGTGGTCAAGGGTGAGAAGGATGCGGATGTTGGAAAGCTGCTAGGCGCGTACGGAGTCAGTCCATGGTAGATAGCCACTCTGCAGATAACATCAATTGCATGATGCCTATGGGGAACTAAAAATCCGGGCTCTTGACGCTTACCCAGACTCGAGTGATGGGACAGGGGTGCTGGGGATCTGCAAGAGAGCAACCGTGCTAAAGCAAGCGTAAGCGGGAAACATACCATGGCGTGGCCAGCCAAGAAATCTCGGCGATCGGCAACGGGCCAGCCCACGTGTGTCAACCTTTGTCGGGGCTTGGCGGAAACTTGCCCGGCACTTTGCAGGTACCTGATCGCTACTTGATGGCAGTTGCATACCTATTTCACATGGTTGGGACGGTACTCGAGCGTTGTGCCGGGAAAGAATGACGTCCCTAGGCGAATATAACTACGTAAATGCGGTCACTGGCGCTCAAGGCTCAGATTAAAAGCTTCGCATCACATCGACCTCACCTAGCAACAATCGTTCTTGATTGTCTTTTACCTTGAGCCATCGAAACAACTACAGTGACCACCAACAGTCCAACCCAAGTCATCATGCCTTCCCTCCTCCAGGATGAGTTTGTTACAGTTCCCGACTTTCCTGAAGGGCTTCAAGTCATTGACCTCCCTCGAGTATCCCTCAACGGGTTGCTTCAGGGTCACAAGGACGAGATTGACAAGATCTTTGACAGTTGCCGCACCACAGGATTCTATTATCTGAACCTTCAGGACCATCCGAGTGGCCAGCAGCTGTGGAAGGAAGCCTCCGATGTCTGCAAGCTAGGCATGGACGTACTGCCCAATGTGCCGATGGCAACGAAACTGGCCTAAAAGGCACGGGAACGTGCTGGAGTGTTTGACATGGGGTGGGTTGACTGCATGGCCTCCTTTAATGGGCTCCTGACTGATGGATTTTGATGACAAGATACAAGTGTCCGAGTGTCAACAAGAACGGCGAGCCAAAGTTCAGCGAGGCGTTCAATGTAAGCAAGACGGAATCCCGTGTCTCGGACAGGCTTACTGATACGGGCGTCTTCAGGTTCCGCTCTATGAGACGCTGGTCGACGACAAGTCTGGATTTCAGCTGCCGCCATGGCTGGCCAACCACGGAAGCCTCTTGGGTTCTATCCTGGAGCACGGCAACGAGATCTGCCGCATTCTGCTCCGCATCCTCGAGGAGAAGCTCCAGATTGAAGAGGGGGGTCTGACATCCCTGCACAGAGTCCAGGATCCTTCCAACGATTTTCTTCGTGTTCTCCGCTACCCGGCTACCGTTCCTGGAGATGACCCGAGCATGGCCAAGTTTCCCCCGCACCGCGACTCGGTCAGCGTCGCCATCCTCTTCACTTGGGTGGGCGGTTTGCAGATCCTCGAGCCGGGCGTGGATCCCATGGCCGCCTTAAACGGCGATCAGTCCGGTTGGCGGTGGGTTAAGCCTGTCGCCGGCCACGTCATTGTGAATCTAGGTGACGCTCTGGCGATCCTGACCAATGAGGTCCTCAAGTCTGGATTCCATCGCGTCGTGGGCGCCCCGAAGGAACAGGGGCGGCTCGAGAAGTACAGTGTGCTCTTGGGAAGTTCGGGACCCAGAAGCCTTCTGGGACGTCCTTGCGAACCAGAGGGACCTTCGAGGATATCTCATGACAGGCCATGGAGACCTGATGCTTGCCAACCGTCTATCCTTTGAGTACGATTTCAAAGGCCCGAGGTCTGTTTCTCTCTCATCTCGCAGCGTATGAGATTTGGAGGTACCATTTGCTGACTTATCTCATCTTCTCGACAGTATGGTCATCAAGACTGGATGCTCTGCGTCTCTTATATGCTTGCACGAGGCCTGCCGTGCTCTTGAGAGTGGCGACTGCACCGGCGCAATCATTGCTGGCGCCAACTTCATCATGGGGCCTGCCACAACATCTGCCATGACAGAAGAGGGTATGCTGTCGCCAGAAGGTTCTTGCAAGACTTTCGATAGTGCTGCCGATGGCTATGCTCGCGGTGAAGCTATCAACGCGGTCTACATCAAGCTGCTCGACGATGCCATCCGAGACAACAACCCCATCAGGGCTATTATTCGGAATACTGGCACCAACAGTGACGGCAAGAGCCAGGGTCTATTGACGCCGAATAGCTCGGCTCACGAGGATTTGATGCGCAAGGTGTACGCCGACATTGGTCTTGACCCAGGACGGACTGCGTTTGTTGAAGTGCGTCCCGGATATAAATGGATGAGGGATTACTATCGAATATGCTGACGTGGAGTAGTGCCATGGTACCGGGACGCCAACGGGTGATCCCTTGGAAACTACTGCCGTGGGTAACGTTTTCGGCGAGCACGGCGTATACATTGGATCGGTAAGCAATAAACACCCCAATCAGGGGCAAGTCTCCTACTGACCTCTCTCTCAATTGTAGGTCAAGCCCAATGTTGGACACTCTGAGGGCGCTTCTGGCCTTACTAGTCTGATCAAGGGAGTTTTGGCTCTTGAGAAACACACAATTCCTCCCAACATCAAATTCTCCAAGCCAAACCCCAAGAGTAAGTTCGATCAAAGACTTTGAATTACGTCTGGAACTAACAAGGCAGTACCCTTCGAGGCGAAGAAGCTCAAGGTGCCGGTCAAGCCAGAGGAGTGGCCAGCGGGCCGCGATAGGCGAGTCAGCATCAACTCTTTCAGCATTGGCGGTTCCAATGCTCATGTAAGTTGTTTCTGCTGTCTGGAACAGAGTCTTGACTAAAACTCGACTCTCTCAGGTTATCCTCGAGGCACCTCCAACAACCTTCACAAACGGTTCCGCTCAGCATGAGACGTCTGGGAGGCCGAAGCTGCTTATCGCGTCCGCCAACACGAGCGAATCTTTGAAGCAGCAGATGGTGAATATCCAAGCATATTTGGCGCAAAAGCCGGACGTGGCCGCCGATCTAGCATTCACACTGGCTCGGCATCGCGAGTACCTACCCCATCGCGCATTCATGGTGGTCAACCCCGACGGCTCGGTTGCTGAGGCCTCTCCTGGAGCTAGAGCCCCAGTTTCAACGCCGGATATTGTCATGGTCTTCAGTGGGCAAGGGGCTCAGTGGCCAGAGATGGGGAGGCAACTCTTTGAGTCCGATGATGGTTTCAGAAAGGATATGCTGGACATAAACGGCATCCTGAAATCTCTACTTCATCCCCCCAGTTGGAATCTACAAGGTCGGTAACCCCTTAATCACCCCTTGCGCCATTTAGAAGGCCACGCGCTAAGCAAATCAACTGCTAGATGAGTTGTTTGCGGCTCCTGCACAAAGTCAAATTCACAAAGCAGAGCTGGCACAGCCTCTTTGCACGGCACTGCAAATTGCGCTGGTACGTCTTTTTGGGCGGGCAGGCATCCGCCCATCTGGGGTTGTCGGCCATTCCAGCGGAGGAATTGCCGCCGCATACGCAGCCGGCGCCCTCTCTCTCTCGGAGGCTCTCATCACTGCCTATTACCGAGGCCATACAACGAAGCTTCAGACGCGTGCTGGTGGCATGGGCGCCGTTGGACTAGGTATTGCCGAGGTGTCGGAGTACCTTCAAGACGGAGTTGTGGTCGCCTGCGACAATAGTCCCAGTAGTGTCACACTGTCTGGCGACGTCGACGTACTGGATAGGGTTCTTGGCGAGATCAAGGCAGACAAACCTGACACCTTCACCCGAAGGCTCAACGTCAACAGGCCTACCATTCCGCTCATATGAAGCCTCTAGCCACCCAGAACGAGCACCTCTTGGAGACCGAGTTGGCAAGGAAAGGTCTCAAGCGACCAGACACCATCGGAATTCCTTTGTTTTCATCCGTGACCACCAAGGTCGTGACTTCTGGCCAGAGCCTCGGCCCGGGCTACTGGATCTCAAACCTCACCTCCACGGTCCGCTTCACTGCAGCTGTCCGCCAAGCCCTGAGCAAAAATCCAGAGAGTCTCTTTGTCGAGATTGGGCCCCATTCTACCCTTTACGGGCCGTTGCGTCAGATCTCGGCCGCGGCTGGCACAGACTGTTGTTATATCCCGACTCTCATCCGCGGGGGCGATTCAGCTTGTAATGTTCTCTCGGCTTTTGGTCAGCTGTATCAGAATGGAGTCTTCCTTGACTGGTCAAGCATCATGCCAAGGGGCAAAGTATTGACCGACGCGCCACGGTCTATTCCAGAGGAAACGCAGATGCAGGAGGAGATGACCTTGCTCTGCATTCTGGAGACTGCTGATAGAGTTGCGACTCTGAAGACGAGTAGCTGGCACTTTGAGAAGTTCCGCACTTGGCTAGGCATCGAGATTAAGCGAGCCAAGCAAGGCACATACCCAGTCCTCGAGCAAGGCAGCAAGGCCTACGTCCATCTGCCTTCTTCAACTCGCCAAGCCATGATAGAAGAGCGGTACAAGAATCTCTTCCACATCTCTTCCAAGGGTTCCGTTGCCATCGGTATCAAGCGTATCTTGGACAATTGCGAGGCCATCTTCACGGGCGAAGCCGATACACTGGACATCCTCATGAGGGATGATGTCCTGACTGAGATTTACAATGCCGTAAGCTTCGGTAAAGGCGATTTCTTCAAGCTACTGGCACATTCGCGGCCAGACCTCCGCATTCTTGAGGTCGGCGCCGGCACTGGTGGCACAACCGAGATGATTCTGCGGACTCTGCTCCGGCCTGACGGAATGCCTGCTTATAGTGTCTACACTTTCAGCGACATCTCGGCAGGCTTCTTCCCGCAGGCCCGAGACCGCTTCTCTTACGCGCCCAACATGGACTACCGAGTCTTCGATATTTCTCAAGATCCTTTGGAACAGGGTTTCAAGACCAACACGTACGATGTGATCCTGGCACCCAACGTCATCCATGCAACAGAAGCGCTCAACACGACCTTGTCTAATCTGAGACCGCTGTTACGTCCTGGCGGCCTGCTTGTGCTCGCAGAGCTCTGCGCTGTCGTGCGTACTCCCAACTACATCTTCGGCAATTTCTCGGGCTGGTGGCTTGGTGAGGCAGATGGTCGCCCTTGGGAGCCTTATGTAACCGTCGACAGATGGGATGCAGAGCTCAAGGAGGCTGGCTTTTCTGGTGTTGACACGGCTGTGCGGGACGCAGAGGAGCCATTTCACTACTGTGCGGCGATTGTGAGCACCAAGGTACAAGGTGGTGAAACTCACGAGTCCACCGCCACTACTCGCGAAGTCTCGGTCATCACCAACGAGCCAGACGGTGTTCTGGCCAAGAACGTCACCGCGGAGCTCAATAAGTCCAACATCTCGACTAGGATGTACAGGCCTTGTGATCCCAGCACTCTTCCGTGTGACAAGGACATTCTTTTCCTCGTCGACCTTGAGAGTTTCTTCTTTGAAAACATCAGTCCAGAGGACCTAGAGGTGTTCCAGAACATCCTGAATAACCATCAGTCTGGACGCATTCTGTGGCTCACCAAGCCCGCCCAGGTCAACTGCAAAGACCCGCGGTCAGCCCAGGTCATCGGCGTGGCACGTTCCATCCGGGCAGAGACCCAGCTTCCATTCTATACACTCGAGATTCAGCCGACTGAGCCATGCTTGCCAGAGCTCGTACATCAGGTACTCGACAAGATTCAGCGAGTCATGGATGATGAGATGCTGGCGCCAGACAAGGAATACATCGTCGATGAAGGGGTTGTCAAGATCGGCCGTTACCAGCCCTTCCTTGTCCGCAAGGAGCTTCAGGAAATCAATCTGCCCACCACTGCTGATGAAGGCAATCATATCACGGCTCTGCATACATCAAAGCCGGGGACACTAGAGCAGTTGGAATGGGTAAATCAAGACCTCCCTGAGCTCAGAGGCGATGAGGTTGCCATCGACGTACGCGCAGTGGGCCTCAATTTCAAGGACATATTGTATGCCATGGGTGCCCTGAAACCCGAGGATTGCCATGACGTACCTCTTGGCCTCGAGATTTCTGGCGTGGTGTCCAGTGTTGGTTCCAGGGTGATTGGCCTTGCCGCTGGAGATCGTGTCATGGCGACCCCGCCAACCCCTTGCTTCAAGACCCAAGTCGCTTGCCCATCAGAACTCGTGCAGAAGATTCCAGACGACCTCAGCTTCGATGAAGCTGCGACTATGCCGATCTGCTACACGACTGTGATCGAGAGTCTGATCAACATCGGGCAGCTGGAGAGAAATCAGGTGAGCTGTCGAACTCTATTGACTTTGGTCACCCTGCAGCTACAAGGGCCGAGGAAATGAAAGAGCTAACTTGGGATTTGCTAGTCTGTCCTTATCCATTCCGCAGCTGGTGGAGTTGGTCATGCCGCTATCCAAATCTGCAAGGATATTGGCGCAGAGGTACGAGCCCCCAAACCAACACGCGGTCATTGAGTGCGATTTATTATATGCTAATTCCGGTTCAATGAATCGCAGATCTTCGCTACGGTAGGAAGTCAAGCTAAGATTGACCATCTCGCCAACACTTTCGGAATTCCGAAAGACCACATCTTCAACTCTCGTGACGACTCTTTCGCCTCCGGCTTGAAGCGGCAGACTGGGGGTCGTGGAGTCGACATTGTTCTGAACTCACTATCGGGAGAGCTACTACACGCCTCTTGGGGCTGTGTAGCAGAGTTTGGAACGATGATCGAGCTTGGGAAACGAGACATTGTTGACGGTGGCCACCTGGCCATGAGGAACTTTTTGAAGAATCGATCCTATTGCTGCGTCGATATGACGCACCTTGCACAGATGAGGCCGCAGCGCGCAGGAGCGTAAGTATAGCATTTCCTGCTTCACCAAGAGACATGAAGGGCGACTACCAACGAGAGCATTTTTGCTAACCCGTATCACAGAGCATTGAAAAAGTGCATAGAACTGTATGAGGCCAGGAGGATCAGATCCCTCAGCCCGTGTACGATATTCGAAGCAACTGATGTTCAAAACGCCTTTCGGACGGTGCAAGACCCCAATCACATCGGCAAGGTCGTCGTCAAGATGCCGACAAACCCCTCAGCACTGGTAACAAGCCCACGAACCACAGAGCTCCGTCTCAGAAGGAACGCTTGCTACCTCCTTACTGGTGGCATGGGCGGACTCGGTGTTCCCATTTCAAGATGGCTGGTCGAACGTGGAGCCAAATCTTTGGTATTTCTCTCACGCAGCGCCGGACGGCGTGCGGAAGACCAGGCCTTCATACGCGAGCTGGAGACTTGCGGATGCTCTGTTGTCACGGTTGCTGGTCGAGCCGAGGTCATTCAGGATGTGCAACGAGCCATCTCCTTGGCGCCTTACCCGATCAGAGGCGTGATTCATCTTGCCATGGTGCTTCGTGACGCTCCAATGGCCACCATGACCCACGAGGAGTGGCAAGCTGCCAACGCGCCAAAGGTACAGGGGGCCTGGAATTTGCATGACAGTTTCAAGAGCCACGAGCTCGACTTCTTCGTCATGGCCAGTTCTATGGTTACCATTGTCGAACAGCCCGGTCAGGGCAATTACAGCGCTGCCAACACATTCTTTGAGGCCTTTACTCAGTACAGGCGATCGCTTTCACTACCAGCGTCTATACTCAACATCTGCCCCATTGATGGCGTTGGTTTCGTGGCTGAAAATCCGTTCGCCCGCAAGAATATGAAGGCCCAAGGCCTATACTTCCTGCGCGAGCTCGAGCTGCTTCACTTCCTTGAGCTTGCGATCAAGCTATCCCCCGCCTCTGGCCATACCACATCTCACCAACCCTCCATGCCGCTCCGGGCTGTCGACGCCGATCACTCGGGCTACTTGTCGCACCAGCACCCATGGAGCAGCACCGGCCAGGTTGTCATGGGGTTGCGGTCCGAGGGCGACCTCAGTGATTCGAATACGCGGACCAACTGGCGCCGCGATCGTCGCATGGGTTTCTACCACAACTCGAGGGATACCGACAGTCGTGAGCAAACAGGATCCTCGGGCGAGCTAGCGGCGTTCTTGGCCGATGCCGCAGACAATCTAAGTATTCTAGACGACGCCGAGAGTGTGAACTTCTTGGCGAAGGAGATTGGCAACAAAGTCTTCAGCTTGATGCTCAAGGATGCTCAGGACCTGGATGTCAGCCTGACGCTGCAGCAGATCGGTCTTGATTCGCTCATGGCCATCGAGCTACGCAGGTGGTGGAAGTTTGCGTTGGGCCTCGAGATGAGCGTGCTGGAGCTCATGGCCACGGGCGCGTTGGATCAGCTCAGTGCTATTGCCGCCAAGGGGTTGAAGGAGAGATTTACAGTAGCCTCGTAGTGACGACCGATAGCTGAGTTTGATGAATCTATATACGCGTTGAGTACCATTAGACGTTACTGATGATCTATTGAACTATAGTTCTCTATGCTGTATTTTGCTTTAACCCTGTGGCTAGGTTGTTGACAAATAGACCAATTCTTCAGTAGTCTAAATGACTGACGCATTATCGAGTGTTGGATGAGGGCGAATATATCTAGTGTTGCAACAGTTGCTTGAAAGGCCGGCCTTGTCTTTGAGCCAAAGCCCCGAGCCTCCAACTGCCCTGCCACCCTATTCTATGCCAATTCGTTGTTCCAAGACTCCTATCTCAAGTGTCTGACTCGCCGCCAGGAGGATTTGCTCCCACTCCGCATGGGCCGCCACCTCCGTGCTTGTTAACTGGAAGTAGCTGATCATCCTTGAAAACATATCGCCTTGAGAAAGTTGACAGAGATGCAAATGTCGTAGTCGTGGTAGCGTTAGTGGACACCGGTAAAAAGCCAGCCAGTCAGTGGTCGCGGTATGGCGGGCCATGCTGACCATCTGCGGTACGGCGGTTCGTCTGCTGGGTTATAGACGTTCTCTGGTAGGAGCGGGAAGTCGCCATCTATAGTCGACTTGGAAGGTATGCCTCGGTGGAGCATTCCTAGCTCGAGTCGCTCGAGGTTTGCACTGGACTCCCGAGCCCCTGTCAAGCACAAGGATCGCATAAATGACTCCCCTCGGAGAGACAACCCATCCAATGCCTCATCAGATTCGTAGCCGCCTCCGTACACACCCCGTGGCCATCACCAGCAGCCACCTAGCTGCCGCGACAAGCCTTCCCGTAAGGCTTCTGGGGTGGCACTTTTCGCTACTCGTGTTAACACGCTCAAGAACACCTTCGAAGATGCCCTCCAAGACTTTTCAGACGAACTTTCCGGTGCCCTCAAGACACTCGCCGCATTCACTTAAAATGGACTCAAGGTGGCCGTCTTCGTCTTCCGCGTTGTCAAAGCGTCCTGCTCCATCGATGATTATTCAAGCGATTCTCACTGCCGTTTTCTCCACCACCTTCATCCCCATCGACGACAGCCATCCTAACCTCGATCATCAATAGTTTAGGAAGCACCTGTGACGTCTGGAACTCCCACGTGCCCGGCATTCTCGCACCGTTCCCCGGCTGTGATCGAGCGTCTCATCGTCCTCAAGATCGAGAGTTATTAGGTGAAGACACTCCATAGGGCTTTGTTCCGCGAATCTCGCCATCATTCTTGTTCGTGGCCCGCCGCCTGGAGAATACGGACGAGAACGCCAGCGAGCTGACGACATGGCCCAGCGACCCCGAAACCGGATGACACGCCTCGAGGATGGAGTCTCAGGCAGAATCATCTCAGAAGGACTTTGTCCAGGAGCTAGGACAGAATTGAGAGTCGGTGAACAGCTATATCAGGCGCTTTCGCCATGCTGATGAGCCTTAAGATTTGCTCACAACGATCATTGAAGCTGTACGTCTCAGCAATAGTTCCTAGGCTAAGGCGGTGGAAACACAGAGCTTGCAGTTACAGGACATATTGAATAATGGCACACCTTGCGAGTTACTTGCCCGCACGAGAAAGTCAGTCTGAGCCCCAAACCAACTCAGAAACAAGGCCACCTAGACAAGAAGGGGACCATAACCCAACCCATTTAGCCCACACCATATCAGGCCCCAAATCCTGATGGCCATGATCACCCCAACCTTGTGGCACTCCTTCGGCCTCATGGCCTCCATCTACTGCCCGAAATGTCCCACTGAAGGAGATGCAAACTTTGGTCGCTGAATATACGGGCGCCCGATCTAAGTTCTTTTGCCCGCAAGACAACATGCCTGTTGCGCTCCAGCACGTCCTTCGAGGCGCCGAAGAGGGAATTGCCATCGGCTCCGGGCAGGCTCATGGCCATTGTCTGCCATGGAGTTCGCCAACTTAGAGTATTCCAGACGTCAATGTTTCCTTGCAGTCTCTTCCTTTGGCTCGTCCATCTTGTATCGCTGTGCTTTGTCCCTTCAGAAGTTGCCATCACGCCATTAGTGCCGTCTATATCCATGACAGCAAGCTACTGCTTGCTACTCATACGGGACTGATTGCTTTGCCACTATAACCGCTTACACAACCAAAAGCGCACCGTTGTATCAGTCTGTTTCTGTTGATCTTTGCGATGTCTCTGAAAGAGGCCATCAGCCACAATAACAAAGAACACAGTCAATACATAACGGCATCAAAACCCAATACCGTAAAACACCGTAACCTAGAGTTGTATCAGCCCATGAACATGATCTATCAACCCAGCGCTGCGTGAAACAGGCTTTGCCATGGAGGCATCGTAATAGAAAGCCTCTAGAGATGGGCACATGACAAATGTACTGGTGGCGAGGCATTTCGCGCCTCGCATCGTGATTATCCGGCGCATGTACTCGAGAGGAACCGCCCAAGTCGTCGTCCATGCCGATAGAGAGACAAAACGCGTCAATGTCAGCTATTCTCGAGAGTAAGCTCTGCCTAAGTACCTCCAATCTTGGACGTGGGGAAAACTTGGGTGTAAACATCTATGAGGATACATGCAGGGTGACAATCACTGACACAGCTCAACGGACGTCACAATGCCGGAGTTTA
Organism: Fusarium neocosmosporiellum; assembly: GCA_006518225.1. Classification (NCBI taxonomy): domain Eukaryota; kingdom Fungi; phylum Ascomycota; class Sordariomycetes; order Hypocreales; family Nectriaceae; genus Fusarium; species Fusarium neocosmosporiellum. The sequence continues at coordinate 2,154 of SSHR01000587.1, read as the reverse complement.
GATTATTATGCTAAGTTTAAATCCTACTAATGGAATCTCGTCACCACTCTCTGCCCTCATCTGAGCTCATGATTCTCCCTGAGACATCGGCGACAACCCGTTCCCATTTCTGTCGATATAAGACATCAAGATCTCTGTCACTATACTGTTCGAGTGGCGAACCCAATGGCACTCATGGTGACGACTCGTGGGAAATAGTACAGTACTGTACAGGCAGATGCAGATCCCACGAGGATAGCCAAACTGAACAGATAATGCACACACAGAGTCGAATACACGAGCAGAGATGTCCTTTAGTATGTTCCCATCCTTTATACCTCGTATTATGACATGAATAGAACGAAGACAGAGAGGCCGGATTCATTAGTTCCAGCCTTAGCCAGCCCCTTGAGCAGCCATTCGGCTGCCTTTCTGGGTCGCAACATCAAAACCGACAGTTGGATGGTCATGCCTCTGATACCTTGAACTCCCCAAAACGCTCGTATCACGGGGAGAGTTATGCTTGCTTCTTATTAAAGAGAACCTTGTTTGGCGGGGATGATTCGTTTTCCCGCTCACTTGCCTCAACCTTGCCTAACCAAGGGCAAAGTCAACGGCAATGATGCAATTGCGCAACCTACACAAGCTGGATGGACCTTAAATTCTCATAATGCTCACTGTCGAAACCAAGGAGAGCGATCTTCTCAAGAAAAATTCAAGGGCGCTCACTGTCTGCTTCTTTCCAGCCTCAGCAGGCTCAGACAGATCAAGCCATGAATATGGGTATATTGGCATGGGGTTGTTACGTGTTGAAACAAAAATGGGTTACCCCCAGAAGACTGTTGAGACTTGTACTTCAACACTCCCGCGGGCTCAATAGGCTTCTGGCTCGGTGGCTCTCTTAGGCACTCCGGCGGGTCTCGGGTCTCTCTTCCGGGGCATTTTTGAATTTGGTGGCTTATTTCTCCGGCAGCAGAAGTGTGGCTTCGGTGTGAATCGAACTCGCAACCTCTGCGGGCTTAGCTTTCTTATAGCTTTTACGCTCTATCCACTAGGCTAACCGGGCATTGCGAGTACGCATACCCCACCTTAGCGCCCAACCTGAAGCGCACGTGCCAAGCCGAATTCCCAAAGGAGTACGGGGTGGAGAACGTGTAGTGGCAAACCTATGTGGCTCAGTCCCAGTTCAGCAAGCATTAATAAATGAATTATAGCACGTTCCAGTCCTCTCAGGATCTTGATGCAGTGATTGATCAGGTAATCTCCCGAGACTCGAAATGACTTCCAGCTGGCAGCACATGTGCGGTAACGCGAAGACAGAGAAAAGACACAGCTTGCTACAGCATGCAGACGAACTGCATTTCAGGGCACCCGCTGGTGTCTCGGATAAATGGTGGGGGACCACGGTCGTCCCCTCCCCAAGGCAGCAAGGTTCAGTCACGCCGGGATCCGACATCCATTGCTTTCGCCCGAAAAGAACTTGGCTGCGGACTCTCTGGTTGCCGATATCCCACTATCGAGGTAATCACGTACAGGAAGCCATGTAGCGATACCAAATTCGGGAAGTTTCTAGTAACCGAAAGTGCAAAAAAACCGTCGCTGATGCCATGAATAGCCAAGCTGGTATGCATGTATGCATGACTGTATGCCGAGGCGCTTTCTTCGATGACATCTTGCAAGAAGCGTAAGTGGTAACTGATTTGGTTGCAACTTGAGGCGTGAGTGGTATGATATATGCAATTTCGACGTCGAATAGATATTAAGGATTTATTGCGAAGGCGGCGAAGAAGAGGACTTGAGCACACTCAACGTTTGCCGCCCGTCTCCACCACGCGTCTTTCCAGTTCTCATTGCGAACGGGAAGATGATTGCAGTGGCCTAGATAGCTATCTTAGAATAATATCAATGCAAGTGAAAAACTTCAACTCACCTGAGTTATGGCAATCCCGTACATGGACCATTGTCACTAAGAGATCGTGCACAGATCTCCTAAGGACCCTGTCGCATATCACCACTAGGTTCGTGCGACTGGATATGAAACGCGGCCCGTACTTTGGGGTCGTGTATCCGGTTTCACATCCAACTTGTCGCATCAAGGATTCCAATCCTAACGACATGAGCTTAAATAGCTCTGCCCGAACACATGGCTGTTTAATTTCTTTTGTTCTTCAGATA
>SSHR01000586.1:0-57690 GCA_006518225.1 Fusarium neocosmosporiellum | reverse complement strand
GATGAAAGGCGAAGCCGATGGCAACAGAAGAGCAGAGCAGCAGGCTATGCGATCGAGGACGACGGGCGACGGCGGCGGATGGAGGAGGTCGGGAGGGCGGAGAGGGAGTTGAGGGAATCGGGGGCGCTCGTCGAGTCGAGGGTTTGAAGGTTGAAGATGGATGGATCCAGGCAGAGCGAGTTTGGCCGCGGGACAAGGTTACCTAACCTCTAGACCTCGCGGCTGCCTTCCAGGCTGGTGCAGCGCCGGCAGGTGACAGCCTACCTGATGCGCAGTGGGCATAGGCACCTGCACAGAGGGCTAGTGCGTCTCTACAGGGGCCGAGGTGCCGTCACAGCGCCCTCCGCCTGGGGTCCCATTGTCTCTGGGGAGAGGCCCAATTGCCAGCTGGCTAAAGCAGGCATCATTAATCAACGACAGACATGGATGTCTTCCGAATATGGGAGCCTGACAAGAACAAGCTTCGAGTCTAATCAGTGTCAGACCGACAGGATCACATCAGATGGATGGTCATGCTGTCGGTCAACTGTCAGGCATGGGGTAGGGTGGTCGATGATCGGTTGATTAACCAACATGGATCTGGTGAAATATGACGAAATATTCACCCATACTCGACTCGAGCATTATATCACTGCTACACCTGTCCTCTTAGATAGCCATCCTCAAATATGTCAAATCTACTACGTAGTGCTCCCTACCAGTCAACTGGACACCTCAACTCTGGCCCATCCCTCCATAGAACCGCTATGTATCAAGCTGATGGATGCATACCACAGCATCACCCCTGAAGCACTCAGAACGTTGTAGCGTCCCTCCCTTTGCACGACCGTTGCACAAACCCGGATCATCCCTATAATTTCCCCAAGCAAGGGGACTTTTTTGCCAGAAATTTTTTTTCTACTCCCTATTCAACCCCTTGCTCCTCGACGTCATCGTGGTTGTCACCAGACACCTTCACCCATCATCTCTCGGCCACACTTTGTCGTCGTCTTTTTCGCCACACATTGGACTCGTCCCTTTCATTAGCTCGAACAAGTTGTGACAGATTCGATGGCCATCATCATTCGCTGCCTGGTTCTCACAAGTTTCACCTCGTCCCGTCTGTCTCATCATCCTTGAATATTCATGCTCAACTAGCCGTTGCCAACTCATACAAGGCGGAACCTCGTCTCTTCAGGTAGATGAATATCGATTAAGGAAAAACGAGACATTAGCTTATCCCCCCCTAAGGATAGCTAAAAAGACATAATAAAAAGAGTAGGGGGATGTATAATAGAGATCTAAATTATTACTTCTTATTAGGTCTTGATCCCTGTGATGAGTTGCATAGGACATACACACTATTGAGAGGACGATGAGCCAGGTGAGCGGCAAGTCTCTGATTCATTGCTGGCATATTCTCATAAGCTTTTCGTTTTGTTATTGTACATGACTGATCCAGCCAATCTCCCTCAGGTCAAAATCTCGTCATCTCAAAAGAACCATAGCCCCCATATGTACATGATGAAGTGAATCAAATTTCTAACACATAGAAGTTTAAATACCTGTTCCTCTCTAAGATGCCATTGCGGCATCTTACTCTCCACAGATGCCAAAGGCGTTCTGGCAGCCACAGTCGCAGTGTCGGCTCTTGCGGCCACAGCGGCCCTTCTTGGAGCAGCAGTTGCCGAATGAGCTACCTTCACAAGTCTGACCCGTCTCGCCACCGCAGCGACCGTCCTGAGAGACCTTGAGGCCAGAGCTTCCCTCCTTGACCGGAACACTCGAGGTCTCCTTAGGCTTGCTGACGTAGGTGCTGGTGGGCGCAGTGATAAACCCGGTAGGGGTCTCCTCGTAGGCTGGGAAAGCCTCCTCGTTGTACTCGACGGTCTCAGGCTCCTCAGCCTTAGGGGCGCTGACCTTGGGAGCGCTGGCAGTAGTCTTGGCGGGAGCCGCAGCCTTGGTAGTGGAGGGCTTCTCGACGACGCTGCTTGTAGCGTCCTTGCCGTCTTTGTTCACCTCGGTGCCATCGTAAGGCGCGGGGATGGGGCCGGGCTTGGCAAACACCTCCTTTCCGGTGAACTTGGGAGGGCCCTCGAAGTTCTTGTTCTCGCACTGGTTGTTCATCTCCTTACAGTAGTCGCTCCAAACCTCACAGTTGGCGCCGCCAGAAGGGGCGGCAGTCTTCCAGCAAACATCGCCCTGGCTCCAGCACTCCTTGGCAGCGGCCCAGCACTCCTCGTGGCCAGAGTACTTGGCCATGGGCTTGGCGCACCAGTTGCCATTCTTTACGAGGCAGTCATCAGGGATGACACCGTACTTCTGGGTCTGTTTGGTGCCAGTCTCCTCAGAGGTGGGAACCCAGACATCGGGGCCGGGGATGGGGTACTTGCCGAGAGGCTTCTCATAGATGTTGAAGGTGAGGCCGGGGGTGTCCTTGTCGACATAACCGGGGATGCTGACTTCGTACTTCTCAGGAACCTGAAGAGGAACGTCGGGGCCGTTCTCGATGAAGATCTGGGCACAGCCCTGGTAGAACTGGGGATCACCAGCGGGAGCGTTGTGCAGGGCGAGGACCTCGGGGCGGACCAGGTAGTAACCCGAGGGCAAGCCAGTGGACAGGTCAACCGAGAGAAGGCCGTTGTTGGCTCGGAGGCGGTCGGTACACCAGGTGTCCTCCTCAACATCGTAGCCGTCCTCCCAGATCTTGAACCATCCAGCACCGGCAGCAGAGTCGGTGAGGATGTTGTCAACCTTCTTGACGTAGACGGAGCAGGGGCCCTTGTGGCCCTCGGCGATGGCTCCGGGTCGGTGGTAGGCGGGAGCCTCACGGAAGTGAAAGGTGAGCTGGGCACCACCGGGGGCAGGGCAGATGAACTTGGCAGGCTTGTCGCCATCTCGGCCTATAAGAGTCTTTGTCAGTCACTGGTTCCATGGTGTTTCCGTTGGCACAAGCCCAATTGGGGCATGGCAGTTGAACATACCGCAGGCCATGACATCGCCGGTAATGGGATAGATGGGGCCGTTAGCAGTAGCAGCATCCTCGGGCTGACGAACACAAGTTCCGTCACCCTGGTTCTTGCCATCGACGTAGAAGGTGGTGAACAGTGTATGGGCGTTCGCAACAGAGGCGAGGCCCAGAACGGCGGAAAAGAACTTCATGGTGAAGAATTCAAAATATGATGGGATTCAAGAAAAAAACGAAAGAGGTAATGGGCAGAAAGTCCAGTTTCTGCAAAGCCGCTTGGGCAGAAGTCGTAGCTGTTTTTGCTGTAGGGAGCGTGTATGCCTTGGAAAGCGGCAAGAAAGGAGTGACTGTAAAATCCACGAAGGGGAAGAAGATGAAGAATAGAAACGGAAGGAAGAGAGACTTCTCAACACCAGATTGAGGAAGAATTGGTGAGTGACGAGAGAGGGGGAAGCCATCACAAAAGTCGGGGGACATGCTGCGTTGATATACCCTCATTTCGCGGGCTCACCAACATGGCCAAGACTAGAAGGCTCAGCTCAGCTCAGCCCAGACCACGGGCAGGGCAGGGTAGCAAGCCCACAGATCAGATTCCCACAGACCTCAAAAGCAACAACCTACATCCCTGGGCCTTGGGCCTGGATATCGGTGGCCGACGACAGGCCCATCGAGTTACACGCGCAGGACCGCCTCTATGGTCAGTCCAAACGCCGCCACCACCTAAAACAGTGGCTTCGCCCCTACCTATACTCATCCTCCTCTCATTCCCCCAGCAGCACAGCACACGGGAAGAGTACAAGATCCTGGGCATTTGCCGGCCGGCTCCTGCAAGCTGCACTCAAACGGAACAGCCGCCGAGGCGGGCTGGGAACCTGGGGCTGGCTTTGCAAGGGAGGGCCAATCTACTGGTCGTCGATGTGGCGTATCATCTCAGGAAGGAGGGCGAAGAGGAGACAAGCGCTGAGTGCCAAGATGATAAAGATGAAACGAATGTAGGCAAAGTTGCAAGGTACCCGTGTGTGCGTGCGCGAGCGCGTGCGTCTTGGTGCATGTAATTTCTAGGCACCTGCGTCAAGCACTGCAAGCGCCGAGTGGGCGTTATTTCGCTGCGGGCTGTGGTCTTGCATAAGGGAAGGTACGCACTCCGGAGCATTAATCAGGAGAGAGAGGGAGAGGAACATGTCTGACTCGGGCAATATCTCCTGTGCTGCAACGTCGATGCCATGGCTTGTGCAAGGCATTTCTCGATGGTGGTTGTTGGTTCCAATATAAACAACCATCTGATCCAACACAACTCTCCGATACAACCAGAAACAAACGCAGACGAAACACCGACAAGGGTCATCCATGATCCACAGAACCTCAAACCCCATCAGCGTCCCGCCCGACGCTCCCGGCTAATACCTGCAGGGCCCCCTCCACCAAGCGCATCGACGGCGTTCAGTGGTGCGACTCTAAACATCCAGCTTGCTCAGTCCTTAACTTCAACCTGAGCGGTCCTTTCGATCAATCCTGTTCAGCCGCACATGGCCTTGTATACCTCTGTGCACCTTCGTATCTGCATCACTCTCGTCCTAGAAGCCAACCAAGAGCATAAACATTCATCTCAACTACTCAACTCATACCACCACAATGCCGTGGCACTCACATAATCGAATAAACAGTTTCAAACCTAGCACCTTATTTCCAGAGGGTTTAATCACATCCCGCTCCATACCAAGACCTGAAGACAAGGATACCGTCGATCCTCCTCCCCCAGTCTAATCTCACCAAGGGGCTAGAGCTCCGACTGACAAGATGCGGAAGTTATCCCGCTGTCATCCCATCTTGCCTGCGTAGATCGTTGCTTGAAACCTGATCTTGGTGAGTCTGCCCATGATCGGATGCTACCCTCCTCACCTGTTTACACTAGCATTTCTACTTACAACAACACCCTGGCAAGTGAACCTCAATCTATCTGCGGGCTACTGGTATAGCAGGGGTACAACCTCCATACTAGATCGTATTCATGCCTGAAGGAGGAATAAGCTTGTTCTCATACAACGCTTAGCATAAGGGTGAAATTATCCGATGGATATGACAGATATGGAAGAGTGTAGCTTGTATCCGCAGGCAGTCATAGTTATTCTTACGGTCTTGAGCCCTCATGGATAGATCATCCTCAAGCTGAGAGCACGGGCACCATCGGTGAATGGTCGAGTTCAGCCTTTGGCAACCCATGGTCAACCTTGTTCAGCAACATAAGCTTGGTCACTGATAGAGAATATCAGGCCTCGTACGGGGAGTAGTTGCCCTATGCATCATCCATAGAACCACCAAAAAAAGCATCCCGTCCTTTCTTTCGGCCCTTGGGTCTTCACCCATTGGCGCTTCGGCAGCCCTCACGCCGACCCGCGGTCAAGATCAACCGAGAGCCAATTGATCGATCCTCTTGCCGCTGATTCTGCGCGACACCTGTTCCTTGCCTCCAGAAGACTCTGGGCGGCCATGCAAAGTGGAAGAATTCCGTGTTTTTTTAATACGTCCCAATTGTTTTACTGTGTTTCCATTTCTATAACCTTTTATGCGGTGTCCCATAACGTCATTCATGGATATCATGAGTTGAAAGGGCAAGAGTGGAGATTTGATTCTGACTCGATGCGCGACCAATATGTATGACCTCTTCTCTCATGTCCATGCACATATATAGACACCTATGTTTTGCTCCCCGAGTAATTGGTCTTCATCATGCGCCTACATTACAGTCAACTCCTCCGTCTTCCCCTTCCATTCAGCTTCTGCAAAAGAGTTCCGTCTCTTGCGTCTGCCGCTTCCCTTATGGTACAATATGGTACATGCTAACTCCAGTTGAATGCTGGGGGTATCTTATTCGTTGATCTTGGCGAGGATCCTGGACTCATGTTAGTCTACTGCGATCCCTTCACTTCAACATCTAAACGCGGGTACTCACTCGCTGTCGCGGAAGAGCTGGTACTCCTCCTCGCCGGCCTTGACGGGAGAGCCGCCGAATTGGGGGATGAGGACGCGGTCACCGACGGCGACGCCCATGGGTAGCCGGTTGCCCTTCTTGTCGAGGGCGCCGGGGCCGACGGCGAGGACCTTGGCCTCGTTGAGCTTCTCAACGCTGGACTCGGGGAGGAAGATGCCGCTGGCGGTCTTGGCCTCGGCCTTGACGCGCTGGACGAGGACACGGTCCAGGAGGGGAGCGAGGGCTCGGATGGACTTGATGGAGGTGGCCTGCAGCATAACATGTTAGTCTTGGTTCGCCCTCAGAATGCAGCATCTCCTCCAATGGCTCCTTCATGCTTCAATCCTTGGTCCCCGACCCTTCAACCGGCTATTCAATTGCCCAGGGTAGTATGCCGAGGATTCCAGAATGAAGCACTCCATGAGCCATCCTCCAAGAGCCCTCCCAGTACAAGCGACGCAATGCACGCACCATTGTGATTAGGTGAAAAGGCGGTTAAGCGGTAGGACAGAGGAGAGTCGTAGAGTCGTAAATCAAGATGGAGTAAAGAGGGAGAAGAGTCGGACTTGGAGTTCAGCGGAGTTCAAATTGGAGTGGACCTCGTCTCTTCCAACAGCTTCCAGAAGAAGGTCAGCAATTTTTTCCCTCCAAGCTTCCCCTCGGCGCTTGATTTCCCCGGTTCCGAGACAAGATCCCGGCAATGCGTCTCCGGCAAACAGGACCTCCGCCGTCACCGCCGCACCGCACGTGCCTCCATTACCGACAACGCCGAGTTGCCGAGTAAACTTGGTGGGATTGGGGTAAGTTGGTTGTCATGACGGAATGCAGCCCAGGGAGCCAATCATTGAGACGATGTTGTTATTCAACTTCTCCCTCCTCATTTAATAACTAGTGACTGTAATTGAAACCGAGTACCGCTACCTGTATCCTGTTGCAACTAATACGCCGCACACTTTTACAATTGCTTATCCAACTTCTATCTGTTGTCAATCATCATGCGCTGTCGAGTAATGGCATGTCCACCCACATGCAAAATAACACGCTTCCCTGCTGTCCTCCAATTTATGCCCACCGGTCGCTCTCTGAAACGCCAAACCCTGTCAACATGTCCGTAAAAACATGCAATACAATGTCTTGTCTGTTCATCCGTCCAGTCATTACTTCTTCTCCGGCTGCTGGTTAGCCGGTGGTTCCAAGATGTGGGTGTGATTATCGGCCGGCACCACCTCGCCGTGGTCGAACTGCTGGCATATGACCGTGTCGGCAACCCACGGCTCTTGGAGGATCTCATCCATCCGAGCCCGCTTTTTGGGGTCGAGCTCAAGCATCCTGCTAACGATATGTCGGCTTTCTCTCGGGAGCAACCGCAGAATGCGCCACGGGCCTCGGATGACTTCCTTCTTGTCGCTTTCAGAGGCAGGTGCCTTGGAATCACCCGTAGAGGCCGCCGGTTGCGCACCCGCCTCCTCCTTTCGCTCATGATGAGACTTTCGCTTTACTTCATCCTCAGCCAAGAAGTCCCGCGCCGGGGTGGTGGTCAGGTCGTTCGTTGACTTGGATGGCACAATCAGCTTCTTTGGGTCATGCCCAGGAGTTGGATCCGCCGCAAACAGCTTGAACGAATTGTCTGTCATACGCGGCAGCTTCCAAGGGAATCGGCGCAGAGTCATGCAGCAGAAGATGATGGCCAGTGACCAAATATCCACGGCCACGGCATCGTACTCCTTGGAGTCGTAAACCTCGGGGGCGAGGTAAGGATCAGAGCCAACGATACCTGAAAACGATTAGTGCCTGGTTATCATCATCCAAATAGAGATAAAACTTACCTTTCGCGGGTACGGTATCAGTCTCAAAGGGGTACTTGAAGACATGAGCGCTACCAAAGTCGATAATCTTCATGATGCCCTTGCTGCTGACAACCACATTGTCCAGCTTGAGGTCGCGGTGAGCAAGGCCCACGCTGTGCAGATATGTCACGCCATTGAGGATCTGCAGGAAGCAGCACGTTATCTCTTCCCGAGACATCCGACCGGTCATAACGATCGCAAACAGATCGAACGGTGCGTACTCCATGACTTCGTACCACCTACCCTTTTCCTGCAAGATATCCAATGTCTCGATGATGTTGCCATGGTGGAGGGTCGATCCAACGCAAAACTCGGCCGTGACCTTTTTGTTGTACTCCTTTTCGGTTTCGTATGTGTGCCTTGCGCGGAATTCCTTGACAGCAAACACGGTGCCATCGTCCTTGCGCTTCATCAATCGTACCGAACCACCGGCACCAGATCCCAGAAACTTGCCGAGCTTGCCGTATTTGGAGGACAACCCATGATCGTCTCCAAAAGGCAACTGCTGAGTGGACCTAGAAGCCAGGGGCGACTTTCCCAGCTTGATCGATGGGGCTGGGGAAGAGTCCCTTTTCTTGTGGTGGTGACCTGACTTCCGGAAGAAGCGCTTCAGATCCGCCATAGAGCCATGGCCTGGGTGGATGATGCCAGTGGCGGCGCTATCGTTGTGCGAAAGGTCCTCAGTGCTGTTCTTGGCACTTCCAAAAATTGACGAAGCACGCTTCTCGTTCACGTTTGACCTAGATCCATGAGGAGAGCTGTGTTTCTTCTTCCTAGAAAAGATAAACCTGGGGTCGATTGAGTTTTTGGTCGCATGTGGCGCGGGTGCGGGCCGGCGGCCCTTTGCATAAGGATCGTTGATATCGCCACCAGGGGTGACTGGTTTAGAGTAGAAGTTGGATGCTGAGCTTCGAGAAGGGCTGGATTCTCTAGAAACAGGCACAGACCCAGGGCCAACACCAAACATGCCCCGACGGTGGGACTTGTGCTGCTCCTCGGCTGACGAAGCCCTACGAACCGCATGATCCGAGGTAGCTCGATGTGTAGAGGGTCTCCTGTCAGGAGCTGGCGTGGGCTTCTCGTGCGAAGACGATGGCTGAGGGGTGATGATTGGGGGTTCGTTCGCCGCCGGCCCTTCCCTAGGCTTCCGTTCGGTACTAGCTTGGCCGGATCCTGCGGGAGTGAGGGGAGGAGACGCCAATGCAGAAAGTCGTGGGCTGCTGTGTGTGGATTGGAAGTTGGCCGAGGTAGGGGTGGGCAGTCTTGTGGACTGACCCGATTCATCTTCATGAGACGGGACCTGCGATGACATCAGTTAGAGTCAGTAGCAGAACCTTGAGCTGGGAACTAGGGCTCTGCTGCAAGCTCAAGCACTCAACGGCGGAAGGGACGCCGGCGGAGCAATCGGTTGTCAACTGAACCAACGCCGTATGCGGAGACTCGGGCAAGCGCAGCTTCAGAGCAAAAGAGGGGCTGGAAGCACATACTCTAGACGGTGGGAGCGAGAAGGGCTCGAATTGACAGCTGGTCAGGCGAACTTCCTGAAGAGGTCGGCCGTGGAGTGACTTGGTGAAAGCTTTGAGTTGGTCGGCGGTGACCTCTGTGAAGGAGCTCGATGGGGCCGTCTCGTCTGGGCTCGATGACGACTGCTCGGGAGCGGCGGGTTCGGTAGGTGAGATCTCTTGAACGGCAGCAGAGAAGCGGACGCCAGGAGCATCTTCGGCCGCCTTTTCCTGGGCGACCGCAGGCTCTTCAGGCTTCTGGGAAGGTTCTAAAGCTTGAGAGAGAGCCATGTCAGCGACTGTGGTGTTCAGAGGCTCTGGCGATGAAGATGGGCGCGCAGAGCAGCAGATCAAGGTGGGGCAGTTCAGAGACTCGGCTGAACCGGAAGATATAAACTTACCAGAAAGGTCCTGGGAGCCAGGACGCTCGCCAGGAGGAGTAGGAGATGCCATGGGATGCGAATAGATACTGGCGATGGGGGTTGATCCAAAGGCAGGGGAAGCAAACGAAGGTAGCAATTTTGGGGAGGGTTGAAAGAGGAAGCGAGACCAGAGCAAAGAGTTGCGACGGCGATGATAAAAGAGGACGGCCGGCCGTGTTGGTTGGTGGGGCTCGTGGCTCCTCCCACTTGCCTTTCCACTTCTTTCCTCCCACCTTTTCAGTTCTCTCTTGCCCTTTGGTGTCTTGCTGGGAACGTAGGAAGCTAGCCCGCGTTCGCACGTACCAACAGCGACTTCTGCGGGTGCTAGAAGCAGGCTAGAGGCGCGCTAGGGGTGTCTCTGGGCAGCTGACGAACGAGAATTGGTCGTACAAGATGGCGAAGATTGACCTCCAGGGGAAAAAGAAAGGAAACCAAGGGTTACACGAGTTTATTTTAGAAGGCTTCTCTCAGGTAGCACAGTAAGTGAGAGCCCAACAAGCAGGGTCGCTGTGGCACGGTTGTCCGGTTCTCAGCTGCAAATGGCCAATTTACTCTGGCAAGTATTGGGTACCCAGGCCGTGGTGAGGGCCTCTTCCTGCGGCCTTATTCGAGCTTGGGACATGGCCTTGGCCTATCACCAACCAGGGCTCCCGGTACAAATTTTTCATTTATCGGTATTCGATGCGTGAACGATGGAGAGTACCATGCAGTCATCTATCTCACTCTGGGTTTCAGAGCAGCTCCAGGGCCCTGGAAGATCTGACTGTTTCTTCATGCTCGTCTCGTATCGTTTACGTCTGCTGTTGGCTGTGCCGTAACACAATGGATCTCATGTAAGGGCGCACGACTACTGCAAAAAGAGACCAAGGACCTCCGCCCTCTTACTCAGATCTGCGAATATGTCCGGTTAGCTTTGTCGGCTTGGCCGGTTCGGGTCGTCGCGGTATGTGGTTCCCGACTTGTTTGTCATGAGAGAATCGCCTTGGCATCACGTTCTCAAGGGGTTCAATAGTTATATGGATAGCTACGATATGGAGCACCTCTCCTGAAGATATATAGTATCGAAATGAGACCCTCCTTGTCTCTCCTGCTCACAGCCTTTCCCCTGTCAGCAGATTCCGCTGCGGGCCAAGCTTAAGCCACGGATCTGTTCCGAGCGTGTCAGAGTCAGCACAACATGAGACGGGGGCCGTGACAGCAGTCATCCGCTCATGGAAGCGAAAGAAGAAAATTTCTTTCAGGCCGTGAAGCTTGCGGTCCGTTCGCAGCAAGGCCGGCCCGCGGTGGCGGAGCTCTCGGGGCTGCCACCCGGCGCGAATGACACACAACGGCCGAGCGAGAATGGAACCCCCATTCACTTAGAAAAATGAAAAAAACCTTCACTGTCATGGCATTACTGTCTTGAAGTGGGCAGTTGAAGAGAATGACGCCAACACCCCCACAGCTTATTGTGACTCTGTTCTTATCTATTCCATTCGGGTGTAAGCTGGATGCCTTCCTCCCTGTGCCCTGTAACAAGAACACGACTCCTTCGTGGGGGCTTACACGTGGCAAGCAAACAATCAAAATGCAAGCTTTTTCTTTGGTGGTGGCCAAAATGGAAGTCTTCTAGACTGGACCCATGGAACCACATAGCTGCCCCAAGTCTCTCTACCAATATTCCCGGCCAGGGACTAGCTCCGGGGGTTGTGTGCCCAGTTGCCGATCTAAGTACCCGGTACCTGGCAAATTGACTTGGTTCCATGGATGGATTCATAGTTGCATCTCGCCTGAATGATGGGCACCTCAACTCGCTCGATCTCTCTGCCCAGTGGGCCATTGTTCACTTGATGACCCTTGCTTCTATTTCAGTCAAGCTTTTTTTTATTCTGGATCTATGCCCAACATTTCTTTTTACACATGTTGGTGCCCCAAAGATGAGCCAATATGACTATCGTAATCTGATCAACACAGAGTTACCGAGCCCAAGGCACGAGATTCAGGAACCAAGCGATCCGATTCACAAGATCCACGAGCTCAGTGGATAAAGCCACAATTGAGGTCACTATTATGCAGTATGTGATATATATGTGGCTTCATCGTCATCCGGATACGAGAGCCTCTGCATGCCACGCGTATAGTGGACCAAGGGCACGTAATAACACCAAAGTTTCCAATTATCGGATTCACATGAACTCATCGATCGGCCGTAATCATGTAATATGGCTTGATGCTCATCGACCCAGTCCGAACGTTGAATTCAATGGCACCAATGAGTCTGCATTTCGTTATGTCAAGCGAGCTCTCGGTGCTACAGCCCGAATGTATGTTCCTTGATGTCAATGAAGCTTGGAACAACACCGATATGTAACTAACTCCAATCTCTCGAGAGCTTTTGATCGATGCAATCGTACAATTCATTTGTAGTTGGTGACCTCTCTCTATTCATAATATGTTGTACAGGTTCGATATCTGACCGGAGATCATTTATACACACCACATACCGTGGCTCTCATCATTCCTTCAACCCAATAAATCCTTCCTCAAGGCACAACATTAATGCCTATCGACTTTGCCTGGAAGATGATTGACCTGCAAAGTCCCTCCAGGGACAAACCAGAGAGTCGGAGCTCGGTCTGCTTGATCTTGGCAATCTCGTAAACGTGCTTCAGGCTGATGGTGCCGACCGTTTCGTGGCCAGGGTTGCTGGCACCCTTTCGGCTACCCTTCTTGACGGGTGCATCTGCGGCATTGAGGAGCAGCCACGATGTGTGCGGTGTTCGGACGTCGAAGGTGAATGATCGGTCGGGGCGGACGACGACCCGGCAGGGCATTGGTGTGCCGGTAGTGATGTGCGCAGTTCGGGCATTGAACTCCTGTATCACAGTAAGAAATTGTCCCTCAGCCTCATGTAATCAATGGCCTCCTGCGCCTCTTCGTGTGTTCCTGACCTTGCAAAAGTCCATCGACTTGACACCCTTGGAGCCCAGCGCAGGACCGACGGGAGGACTAGGACTGGCCTGTCCGGCCCCCACGATCAGCTTGACAATCTGGTCAACACCTCCGGCGGCTCGACCCTTGGACATGATGGCTGCTGTGTTGAATTCGGCGTGATCTTGCGACTCGACGTTTCGACGTTGATGGTGTTTTGAGAGCTGGAGAATTTCGAGAGTCGCCGGGTCAGCTAGCGTCCTGATTGGCCCACGGTAGGGGGGTCCTTCCATCCCCCACATGGAGCCAAGTGGCCCCACTTGTCTCTGCGTCTCTTGCATCTGGGCAGCTCCGGAAAAAAAAACTTGGGAATCGCATCTTGGGAAACTCACCCATCTTTTCTTCCACCTCATCCACGCAATAGTACGGCCAACATGCCCTCTACTCACAAGAAGGAGAAGCCGTGGGATACGGACGACATTGACAAGTGGAAGGTCGATGCCTTCACCCCAAAGGACAATGTCGGAGGCACTTTTGCTGAAGAGTCTTCGTTCGCGACTCTCTTCCCCAAATACCGAGAAGTTTACCTGAAGGAGGCCTGGCCTCTCGTCACCAAGGCGCTCGAAAAGACCGGTATCGCCTGCACCCTGGATTTGGTCGAGGGTTCCATGACCGTCAAGACTACTCGAAAAACATTTGATCCCGCCGCCATCCTCAACGCACGCGACCTCATCAAGCTCCTGGCTCGAAGTGTCCCCGCGCCACAAGCCATCAAGATCCTCGACGATGGCGTCGCCTGCGATATCATCAAGATCCGCAGCCTCGTCCGGAATAAGGAGAGATTTGTCAAGCGACGACAAAGAATACTCGGACCCAACGGTTCGACCCTCAAGGCCCTCGAGCTGCTCACGGAGACATACATCCTGGTCCACGGTAACACGGTGTCTGCCATGGGCCCCTACAAGGGCTTGAAGGAGATGCGGAGAGTGGTGGAGGACTGCATGGCCAACATCCACCCGATCTACCATATCAAGGAGCTCATGATCAAGCGCGAGCTCGCAAAGGATCCTGAGCTGGCCAACGAGAGCTGGGACCGCTTCCTCCCCAACTTCAAGAATAAGACTCTCAGCCGACGACGCGTGCCGCTCAAGGTCACCGACAAGTCCAAGAAGGTCTACACGCCGTTCCCCCCTGCCCCCGAGAAGAGCAAGGTCGACAAGCAGATCGAGTCGGGCGAGTACTTCCTGGGCAAGCAGAGCAAGGAGCGCGCCGCGCAGGAGGAGCGCAAGGAGAAGCAGAAGGTGCGAAAGGAGGAGAAAGCCAAGGAGCGCGAGGCCGAGTTTGTCCCGCCGGAAGAGGGCGGCCGGCCCAAGAAGAAGCGCAAGAAGTCGGACGAGTAAACAGGGACACTCGGTTCTGCATGCTACGTGGGTGGGCAACTGGTGTGAGTTGCTGGCCCATAACCCAGGGGCTCTCGAGGTGTATGATACCCTGAAAATGACTCGGCGTTTTTTCATGTCTCTCGGTAGTTTAGGATTCATAGTTGGGGAAAATGTGTATTCAACTTCTTGTCATACTTTGTTCAGCTGATCAACGGTCCCTTATAGCTTTGAGGGTGACTCGCTCCCAGAATCCCATTCAATAACCAACTTCCCAAACTGCTTGCCTTCGGCCATATCCACAAAGAGTCCTTCGATTTCGTCGAGGTTGTCCAACCCCTTGGTTATCCGACTGACAATGGGACGGATCTTCTTCTCATTCACAAAGGCCATCATCTCGCGGAACTCCTTTCGGGAACCCATTGTCGATCCCTTGAGTTCAATGTTCTGCAACACCGCCGACATGAGCCAGTCCATCTTGGGCGATGTAGTCATGCCGTATTGAACAATGACTCCGCCTGCCTTGAGCAGCCGCACCGTCCTTGCCACGACATCGCCGCCAGCCCCGTCGATGACAGCATCCAGGTATGGCCTGTCAGCCGGGAGCAGTGCTCGGAGCTCCTTGTCCCACGCCTCGTTCTTGTAGTTGACGCCGCCGCGTGCTCCCATCTCCTTGGCCTTTGCAAGCTTGGCCTCACTGCCCGAGGTGACGAAGACGTTGCAGCCAAAGGCCGCGGCAAACTGAAGAACCACCAAAGCGACGCCGCCGCCAATTCCCGTGAGAAGAATGTTTGCGCCGGGGAATGCGGCGTTGCTCTTTGTGACAAGGGCTCGCCAGCCCGTAAGGCCGACAACCGGCAGAGAGGCGCCTTCGGCGGGTGTGAGATGCTCAGGTGCAGGCTCGACTTCATTCTCTGGTACGACGATATAGTCCTGTGCAGTGCCGACGTCGGTGATCCTAGATCCACCGGTCACGGCGAACTTGCGAATGTCCTCGGGGCCAGCAGGGTCAGAGTCCCAGCCGCGCATGGGTGTGAGGATGACGGGCTTGTTGAGCAGCTCCTTGCGGGTGACATTAGGCCCAAGGGCCACAACGGTTCCATAACCATCTGCCAGGAGTGGGTTGGTGAAGGAGATGGCAGGATACAGATGACGCCGTATGAATAGGTCCCGATGGTTGAGAGCAGCGGCTGATAGACGAACCAGGACCTCATTTGCGCCCGGTGTTGGCTTGGGGACTTGTACGACTTGAATGCTACAGGTCAAAATCAGTAAATGGATGATAACTTGATGAAATCAATCGCTTACGGATAGTAGACCTTTCCAGGCTTGGCGCCTTCAATATGCTGTAGGGTGAGAGCTCGAGGCATTGTGATGTCACGATGTTGTGGCCTACAATTGGAATTAGATATACGAGGGGGTAATAAGTTGAAGTTATGTTCTAAGATGATATGATTCAGCTCAGATAGGTAGGTAGATGTATAGATGTAGATATATCTTTCATATACATAGTCTTTACTAATCCAATCTGCTCGGTGAGGAGGAGACATGTTGAGGAGCCGACCAAACGGCCCCGCTCGGACCGAGCCTCGGCAGTGTCTTGCGTTAATACCGGATGAACTCCCCAGATGATGCAGTTGTTTAACGACTAGTGATGACCCTGTAGTAACAGCCATAGAGAACCTATTATTAATACGAAACCTTTCCCTTCGTCCCTTCCTGCTATCCAAACAAGTCTATTTCTTACGCGCTCGACCGGGCTCGGGTGCAAGGTGCTGTTATATCAACAGCCACTAGACTTTCGCCTTTGTTGCAGCTGGTAGGTAGACAATGAGCAGGGCGAGTATATATCTACTCAATAGATAATCCAGCATGCCCTTGTGTCGACCTATTCACTCAATTGCCATGTCCGTGGACCATGTAAACTCAAACTTATAACAAGATGGCTACCCTGTAAGAGATGTCTGACTTCAAGGGCCAAAGAGAGAAGGGATTCATTCCATGCGAGAATGTTGAACTCAATATAAGGAAAACAATTGAGGAATATTCACCATGATTGGAAATAAAAGGCCAGTGCTTGAGAGCCAGGTTGTTTGTCATCAATTGTCGCCGCTGGGGATGGTCCCCGAGCTGTCACTTTCAGGTCACCGAGCCAAGTCTGTTCCCCGAACTCGGTGGCTGAAGCTGTCAGCACCTTAATGAGACCAATTCACTACTGTGCTTGATTATTCCCCTGGACGTAAGTCCCCGTAGACTTACACACATTGAACACTGCAAGAATATAGCTGACCAGTACACACTCGGCGACGAGAATATGCATCCTGTCGTGAACCCACATTCAATGGGTCCGTCCCCAGATGGCATCACTTTCCCCAATTCTGACGCTACCGACTTAGCAATCGGGACGTCGGCCATGGCGGGCACCCGGACCAATTCTTGACATTAGGCTCTTGGCCCTCACTTCGGCGACTCGAGTCTTGGACATGAACTTTCGCTTCTTTCTTAATAAGGATTGATTTGTGAGCATTACGACCAGGCTCTTGCTCTGGAGCAGCACCTCCCCTATTCAAAGTGCCCTACTTAACGTTCGCTGCCGACGCTCCGAAGACCGGCATACGCTTCAACACCATCCTCACTGGTGATCCACCGACTGCATATTCCATCACAACGACTCAAACATTTTCAACATGGCCTCGCTGATCTCGGGCGCTGTTTTCGGCGCTGCTACTGTGGTTGCCGGTGTCTACTCTCCATCGGTCATCATCAACCAGTTCAAGTTTGAAGAATGGCACATGCTGCAGACCTTTCTTGGCGCAGCGGCGACCAGTGCGTGAGTATCTCTCCCTCCAATATATCCTACATTTTCTAACCTAAATCTCTAGCGCTGTTTACAAAATTGCCGAAGGCACTGGCTATGTAAATCTCAAGCCACGTAGCTCCTCACCCATCGGCCTCTTCGGCCAATATGATGGCAACGTCCTTGGCGGCTTTCTTCTTGGTGCCGGCATGGCTCTCTCGGGGTCATGCCCCGGAACTGTACTCGCGCAGGTCGGAGCTGGACTGCAGACTGGTTTCTACGCCCTGGGCGGAGCGCTGCTTGGTGGTATCGTGTGGACGGGATTCCTCTCAAAGGCCGTCAAGGCGCAAAAGGAGAGGACAGGAGTGAAGCCCGAGACCGTCACTCTCAACGAAAAGCTCGGCGTCTCCAAGGCCGCGACTGTCATTCTCTTCGAGACCCTCTGCCTGTCTGCCATCGCCGCTTCGGTCGTCTACACCACTGGCTCGGATTGGACCCTCTTCTCCGCGGGTAGCGGTCTCTTCATCGGTTTCGCCCAGCTCTTCTCTCTGCTCGTCCGCCGTTCCATGCTCGGTGTCTCTGGCTCCTACGAAGAAGTCGGAAACCACTTCTGGTGGCTCCTCAAGGGTGCCGACTGTGCCTCGTGCCCCAGCAGCCGCCAGAACATGCTGTTCGCGACCGGCGTGGCGGCGGGTGCCTGGGCAATTTCAAAGAACTTCCCCGAACTTCTCGCAGCGTCCATCGTCGAGACTGAGCCACGATTGGCTGCTGCCGGCGGCTTCGCGATGGTTGTGGGATCGAGACTGGCTGGGGGCTGCACCTCCGGACATGGCATCAGCGGTCTGTCACTCCTGTCGACGTCGAGCCTTGTCACCATTGGCACTGCTTTTGCTACTGGAGGTTTGATTGCGCCCCTGGTCCACTAGATGAATGCTCGCATAAAATCTATCTGTACTCGGGGTTTAAAAACGGGGGCTTTTTGGTATATATATATATATATATGCATGTCTGGATAGATATGGGTAGTTCTTGGTGTCTCTTGGATTTGGACGAAAGTGAGATTGCTGTAGAATAGAACAAGCGGTAGACTGTTATAATCAAATCGATCTAACAACACAGAGTGCCCATTTATTAAGCCACCGGGCCCTGATTAGCCGTGTTTCCGCATCCCTTTCTAGCAGTGACCTCAATCTCAATCTTCATCTCCTCCTTCATCAGCGCAGACTGAACCATAGTCGCCGCAGGACGAACATGGCCGAACCACTTCTGCAACACCGGCCAAGTCTTTGGGAAGTCATCACGGTCAGGCAGGATGTACCGAACGCGAACAACGTCGTCGACAGATGCGCCGGCGTCCTTGAGAGCCGCGGCGATGTTGGTCAGTGTCTGGTCCGCCTGCTCGGCCACATCGGGGGAGATGTCGCCGGTGCTGTAGTTGTAACTGTGACACATATTAGGCTCGATGTGATAAGCTGTAGAGTCACAGAGGAGAAGCCCACCCAGTTGTACCGCTCACAAATACCCAATCCCCAGTGACGACGGCTCTTGAATAGCCAATCTGCGCTTCGAACGCGGAGCCGGAGCTAATGTTTTGACGAGATGTCATGATTGCTTTTGTTTGCTTTTGTTTGTGAAGAGAAGAGTATCCAGAGGTGAGACAGAAACAAGGAGAGGGAGAAAACGAGACCAAACTGGGGAGGATTAAATATCGAACTGCGTCCTGGCCTTGTTGTTCTAATATTGTGACTCACTTGTACTATGCCCGTATCACTCATGGCTCAGTCGAAGGTGTAAAGGTGGGGTCACTCGGCCGTGATATTACCCCGGATTCGGCTCGGTCTGTTCCCCATAAGTCGGGACTTTGGGAATATTGATGTCTCACAAGGTAGCAAAGCGATGAATGGAACAAGTTGCTATGAGTGAATGTCACAGGTGTTAGATGCCATTGGACTCGTGACCTTGAAATAATCGTGGCGGTATACCCGCCTGCCTGACAAGTTTCTCAGCATACAGGAAGGAGTTCTATGACTTCAAGCATTTTTGTGGCTTTAGAATCCTCTCCGGGTTGGATGTGAATAGCCTCAAATCGCGCCATAGGATGTAGGAGCAGGTTGTGTGTCGTTGCAACAGCGTAAATTCGTACCGATAATTGGAATATGGAGAGGGTTCAACAGCAGCTCCAACGCCACTTTGGCGCAATAATGTACATATCTTACACCATCCTTGGATGTTTGACTGAGCCGACTTAGCTTGTCAGCTCCTTGACCAGCTTGGCCAACTCCTTTCTGTCAACATCCTTGCCCTCGAGAGCACCCGATAGCCGCTTCATGACATTGCCCATAATGGCCTTGGCCTGGACGCCATCAGCTTTGGAAGCCTCAACTGCGTCCTGAACCAGGGCCTTGAGCTCGGCCTCACCCAGAGTCTGCACGCCGCTGTTGGAAATGTACTCGTCCAGAACCTTGATCTGCTCCTCCTCCTTCTGGACAAGGTCTTCGCGGCCGGCAGCCTTGGCCTCGGCAACCGCGTCAAAGGCTCCCTTTTGGATCTTGCGGATCAGGGCAACCAGCTGCACATCCGTCTTGATGGGAGTCGACGTCTTGGAGGCGTTGAGGTTGGCCGACATGATTGACCGGAGAACGGCTAGGCGGGGGGCATCCTTGGCGCGCATGGCCGTCTTGAGTTCAGACTTGAGCTTGGACAACAGCGGAGGGGGGGCATCGCCAGTGGGTGTCGAGTAGAAGCGGCAGAGGGAGGCGGACGAGAGTCGGTTGGCGGGTTGTCGGTAGGCCGAGCAAGGCTGAGACGCCCGTAGCGCTCGGAGGAGGTGCATGGAGGGCTTGCAGGACATTGTGATCGATGATACCGTAGATGAAGGATGGAGGTGTTGGTTCGAGGGAGCCAATTCGTGTACAAGAAGCGCGGTTGGCGATGGGATGAGAGCGTATGCACCGTGACGATCGAATCTTGAAGTGATGAGAGCTCAGGCTGGATAAGTTGGGAGCTCAAAATTTCCCATGTGCATCTGCGGCGTCAATTGGCGGCTGTGATTTGTGTGCTGGGTCCTAGCGGTGTGCAACGGCCTGTAGGGCGGCGTGGGCGTGGGAGTGGGCGGGCTTGTAGGGGCGACCCAGGCCAGTGCACTGGGCTACTGGGCGATTACGGGGGAGACGGTTTCGGAAATTTTCGAGATAATCAATACTGGGGGTTCAATGGTTCATTGACCCATTCCCTGTTCTGGTGTGGTTTGTCCTCCGCATATCCCGCGTACTCGTCATGACCATTGCGGGTTTCCTGGAGAAAATGTCCAGCAAACATCCGTTCTTCCCGTTGTTGATGTTGATTGTCAAGGCCTTCCAGCACGCTAAATCACCTGATCTTTGGTGCACCCAGCCTCCCATGCGTTGACAAGGGTCGGGGACGATTCCGTTGATATTGCATCCCACTAGGGTTCCGCGCTAGCTTCACCAGAGGGGGACAGATCAAGGGGAGGCTCGAGGGCATCAGCGACAGATGACGCAGCTGGGCTCGGTGACAGCTGCACTTGTCAACGGTCCTGACCGTCCTGACAGGTTCCACCGCCTTTGAGCTCGCTAGAGTAGCACTATTGGGCATCGAGGCCTTGACCGGAGCCCGGTAGTTGACTGCCATGGATGATCTCCTCGGAAACCCGATCCCTTACCAGGCAACGTAGGTGGAGATGGGGAGATGGACACATCGATAGATCCCTCGGAGAAGGGACCTGACCGACCAGGGATTGTAAAAAAAGAGACGAGATCGTGATCACCTATCGTGCCCGTTCGGGAGAGGTGGGTTCTCGTGCGTGTGGTGGATAAGAAAGGGAACGGCCCGGCCATGGATCGCTACCTACCTTGCCCATCTTGCCCACGCTCTTGGCCCATTCATGAGTCGTCCCTCTGCGGCTCGACCTCCATTCGTGGTGGACACGGACGGGGACGGGGACTGTCTGGGTAGGTGTGGTCGCTCGAGTCGCAACATGCAGGCCAAGTCTCCAGCTGTTCCCTCACCGGGTCCCAGCCAGCCGGTACCGAGCCTCCATGGGGCCAGCCATTGCGAGTCACTCCCTGGAAGCAATAAGAAGGGATGAGCAGCCACTTTGTAGAGCCGTATATGGATCTTCCTGTTTACCTGGGTCTTTAAGTCCGAGCACCTGCAGCAACCCAGGGAACCTGCTCCCCTTCTCCCGTGACTAGGTTCCTTCCTTCACTTGCAGTGCACCTCAGAGATTGTGCCTTCCTACCTATTACCTAGGTAGGTTGGGTTGCCTCCTCTGACTTGGTGTGTTCTCATTGTGCCTTCCTGCCCTAGGTATCCGTTTGACGGCGCGCCACATCCGCCTGCCTCCTCAGCCATACAAACCTTTCAACGACGCATCAAGGCGTATCGAGACGCATTTACAACCTCTCGCCCCCTTCCCCTGGTTGTCGTCATCTATTTCGATCCGCCCTCCCAAGTCAATGAAAGGCGTTTGTCTCTTTCCCGGCGCTTGCATGCATTCCCCTGCGCACCGCCGTCGCCCCACGGCCTTTCCAGACGCTTCTGTCGGGCTTCGTATCGACTATCCTCGACGTGGTTTTCTGCCAATGCATACATATCTGGTGTTTAATGGTCAACATCACACTTCAATCAAGTAACCAAGACACATCTGACTTACATGGGGAAGTAAGCCTACCAACCGTAGTCACGTCTACCATGTTAGACCTCTAACTTTCGACTAAGTTTCAGGTTTGAAGAATCAGGGGGTGTTCACCTTGAATGCCGGGTTGCCGGCCTCGCTCCTTGCTTGGGCAACCAGGAGCTGAAAATCGGTAAACGACATCCTACCGAGAACTTAGCAAATACGCGGTACCGTGGAGTTCAACTGACGCCGACGCACCCTAGGAACTGCGTGAAGGGGTAGAGTGCCAACGAGTATAGAAGCTGATTCACGTTCTCGTTGTTCGCCCATCCGATCTCATACTCTCGAGCATCTGCAGTGCCAGGATCAGCATCATCCCGACGACAAAGTTATCCCCTGCGCCCTACCGTTTGACCAAGCACACATCGGCAGGGTCAACAGCCTCGATTCGACTTCGGTAAACCCCGCACTCCTCATCCAGGTTGCCATCTGCAATGGTGCCCGAGGGTCTTTGTACGGCTGTTGGCTCTGCAGATACCGCCTCGACCACCGTGATAGAGCGTGGTCTGGATGGAATGGTTATTATTGACCGACGTCTCCTTGCTTGAAGATTGGAAGGCTTGCCTCGGGTTAATGTCCCGTTGTCCGACTGCGCGTTGAAGTATATCTCGACCATTTGACACCAACCGCCCGGCCTCAGTACCCGAAATATGTCTCGAATATAGCTTCGCCATCGATTCGCGTGTATTCCGCCTGCTACCATCTGACTATGGACAACATCAAAGTGGCTGGATTCGAATGTGAACCTATACCGGGCCATGGCTTAGCGCTTTGCTCTTGACTCGTTCCTGGACAACCTACCTTCCGTTGAGGTCATCAACCTGGAGCTCCATGTTGTCGGGTGGGCTCTCAGGGATCATATGTGGGCTTATGTCGATTCCAAGGACCTGTCGATGACGATTAGTCGCCTATTACCATCTCCGAACATGGTCGTAAGGAACCAAACAATCCCTTCGACATCGATGACCCAGCAGCCCCCAGCCCCTGGTTGTCAGTCCCTCTTGGACAGAGTCCTGCTCGGGTGTTCTTAGACAAATGCTACGGGGCTGGGTGTTGGGCAAAACGGTCGATCTCGCTGCGTCGTACCCAAAGTGGTATCAGGACGCCTCGCAGGGACCGCGTGTAACGAGAAGCAAGGAGCGTCGGACTGGGGGAATACGACTGACCTCAGCATCAGGATACTGCGAAGCAACCTCCATAGCCCAGTCCCCAGGGCCGCACCCGCAGTCAAGAATCCGTCTCGGAGACCTGATGGGCGGGAATATTAGACGGTTGTCGAAGAGTCTGTTGAGCACCCCGTGCATCACCTCGAGGCGTGAAATTTCGTCCTGAACCGGTGTGACATGCTCCGTTAACGATTTAGTTATCTTGGCTACCGGAAGTTGTCCTACCTCGTCGATCGGTGCAAAATAGACTCCGTTCGTTAGGGCGTAATGTTGATAACTGCGGCCATAGTGTTCAATGGTCTCGGTAAAGGTCTCATCAAGGGGCACGGTTCCGTCTCTTTTGAAAGGGGGGGGGGGGCTTAGCGAGTTCTTCACATCCAGAGATCTTGGTTGTCTTACTCGGCTTCCATGGTTCAGGATTGTTTTCCAAACTGCGTCGCCTTTGGAAAGCTCGCGAGTGGGTTTGGTGTTTGTCTGCGAGAGACGATAAAGGTAAGTCGATTTATCTTCCTTCTAAGGGGGATTTGGGCCACTATCAAGTGTTAGGAAATCATGTGGTACCCTGAGCGTGGCCCGAGTCCACACGTCAAGAGCCACCCTGGTGCCGGGATGCAGTCTCCAAAGACATATCGGGGCTTATGGAGGCTCTTGCATACAACGGCCTTGCGTAGCACTTACGGGCACCGCGAGGCTTTCTTGGACAATGCGGAGATGGCTTGGCCAACAGCCGAGCAGATTGGTCGGGAAAGTGTGTTTCCCAAGGTTCTACTGCCGATCTTGACCTCTGAGAGCTCTATTGCTTGAGTCCACCTCAGCATCAGGGATCACCCGCAGACCTACGGCTGTGGGCTATTTCTATATGTGCAATGGCTCGAGGCCAATGAGACGGGGCTGGAAATCAGAGCCAAGAGCAAGACAGCTTGGAACCTGGGATCAAAGTTGATGTCCCTTGAACTGACTGCTGTGAGGATGGGCCAACAGGCTCAATCCGATGCCCAACCGACCTCAAAGAGCAGTAGGCAACAGCGCTCTAATCAGGTATGATCGATCTCCTGGTGCGAAGGAGCCGGGATGAGATGAAAATGGACGAAACTGGCCGGGATACTTCTGGGATTGCCTCATCGTCGACCTCTCTATGGCTCCATGCTTGGACGACGACACTGGTTCCACTCTTAGTGGAGGGGTTGGTGTGCCGCATGTTCAGACATGATTGCGGTCGAATACAGATGCAGCATTTTCAGGGTCTCATTCCCTTCAAGCTCCATTGGAGCCACCCAAAGAGCCCATTCCTGGCAGCAGCCCTCCCACCATCTCAGATCCATACATCTGTTTTTCGGGAATCCTGCGGAACCTGCGGATGGCTTGGGGCTACGAGCTAACCATGGAGAGGGGGGATGCGAACTGTTTCACGTCGATGGTGAGGCTGTCTTTCCCCCACGCCAGCGGCTGTGTGTGCTACCAGACGCCGCGCCCCAAAGATGGCACTTTACGAGAGTGGTGGTTCACGCCTTGTGTGATGACGTTCTGCAGCGGGTGAGGGAAGATCTCCTGTGGTCACTTGAGTGACCACTTGGGGACACAGTCCAATGGCAGACCATGTCAATACCGAGGACATGGACTTGGGACCTCAGGACAGAGACGGGCTGAATCCGCCGCGCCGCCATCTTCGGGGCTTTGCTATACTGGATGACTGGCTATACTGGCTAAACTGAAAAGCGGTTTAACCAGCATGGATCAAGCACGGGGATAGCCCTGCTTACTTACCCCATGGTTTCCTCCAGAGGCAATCTCAGGATGCGAGGGACCGCGGCGGAAGCGACAGAGGCGGACGACATGTCCAGAAACGAGGCACGACGATGGAGGGAGGCCATCGCCTGGCCTCAGGGGCATCGTGACCGATCCACCTTGGGAGACTTGGGGGCCTCTCAAAGTCAAGCAAGGGAAATTCCAGGACCACGGGCACGAAGCTTCATCTCTTCACCGCCTCCTGTGTCCACAGCTAGGCCGACGACGGGCCCTCGACCAGCAGGCAGGTCAATATGCACCATCTGGAGATAGGAGAATTCTAGTGGTAGGAAGGGGAGAGGAAGGAGGCCTCATGGCCACATTGGCGTTGGCAATGGGCCGCTAAGTTGCATCGGGCTGCGGGCTCTCGCGGCTGGTGTGCGTGCAGGTTCTTTTTGTGCCCCCCATCGGCTCGCCCTTACTTGTGGCCAACATCATACGACGTGTCGATTCCCTGACCGACATCAGCGGCTTGGAAACTGTACAAAGGCATCCGTCGATGGAACAGACGAGACGGACTCGCGCCGCTCCAGCTGCTTGTGCTTGTCGACGGGCCGCTGCAGGTCGCAGGACGGCAAAGGTGGTGGGACATGGGCAAGCCAGAGCTCCTCTTCGAGTTGGCGGCCATGCCTCTAACCGCTCTGACACTGTTTCAAGGACCCTGGAAAGGCAACTCTGGAACCGGGAGTCTGGTGCAGTCGAGGGTGAGTGGTACCGATGGGTTCTCTTGGAAGACCATTCCTTACCCCTACTCACGCATCCCCACACAGGGGTTTCCCGACAAGCTCAACCTCATCGGGGCATGACCGGCCTGCTGGAGCTGCCCACGGCAGAGAAGGACCGAGGCGTGATGGAGCCAGGCCAGGCAGTGCCTTGTCACGGACTGTGCGTATCTGCCGAGGACAAAAGGCCGGCGGGCCCCAGGATGGGAGAGAAGACATGGAAGAGTGAGTCTTGGAGATGCTCGAAGGCAGCGAGACAAGACGAAACAACCACGACGCTGGGCCATCCATGATCACACCAGCGCAGGCAGCTAGAGCGAAACAAGACTCGCATGCGATCAGCAAACGATTACGAGATAATATTGCATTAGATGGCACGGCGGACTCCCGCAACGTTGCGGACGTTATCACGCCGAGAGGCGTCCCATCACTCCGGTACCCACACCCAATCTTGTACGGCCGCTACGGCCCGCCAGCATGGAGTCTTGTGGGGGAGAGGAAGCACCGAATACCAAGAATTCCAGGCAGGGCTGCACGCCAGAGGAGGATCGTCGACCGATTGCGACCTCCCTGACCACCTGCTAAGTAAGGCCTGCACGGGGGCTAATGCCAGCGGTTTAGTTAGAGAGGCCATCCTTGCCAGACCGGTGTGTTAGCCGCGGTCACCCATGGGAAATGCTCAAAAGACGAGGAAGCGACGCCGTTTCCGCGAGACACGGACGCTACTTTGCTTGAAAAGGGATAACTGCTCGGTGTACCCTTCCGTCTCCCTGAGGGGGTTGGTCCAAGATGCTCGTGCGCTACCTATCGCTGGTGCCACAAGAGACAGGGGAACCATGCTCGAGCCACGGCTTGCCGACCCAGACTCTCGGGTTTTTGACCAGAGACTCGGGAAACCGGTGGGCTATGCTGGACGCTGGACACGCGGGATGACGGGAGTGGGAAACGAGGGTCAGCCAGCCAGCTCGCTTCGCAGGCTGCCAACCATCCATTGACTTGACTTGACTTGACTGTCCAGCCCTTGGACACCCTCTGTCCGACCCTCTGGAACCTCCCTCTGCGTCCCACGTGCGGCATGCTTCCTCTGGAATCCATCCATCCACCAGCTGGGCTGCGCTGCTACAGCAGCATTTTCATTTGGATATAACCGAGCTAAAGGGGTCGACAGTCGGACCCGAACCGAAAGAGGATATCATCCAGAAGGCGCTCAAACGCTCGAGGCTGTTCTATTTTGGCTACATGTCTTTGTCAATAGATCCTTTTCTTTTCCATGCATCTCAACCGTCATGACGCGTTTAAAATTGCCTTCCCACCAGACCCAAGACACGATCAAACAAGACCGGAGCAAACAAGAAAAAAAGGACCACAAGACGCCCATTGGAAATACTGTACAACATGACAGGTCAGCTCTCGACCCCGCTCGCTCTGCGCCCACCATCGCTTCGCTGTCTTTCTCCCCAATCTACTGCTACCTATGTGCTGTATGCAGGTCAACTTGAATTTCATTTCCTGGTCGGTCCTCTTTCCCCTTTCCTCTGCAGCTCGAACTGTACTGCGTCTTCCTTCCCTGGGGCGAGGCGGAGGTAAGGGAGAGGGGGTTCATCAAATGGATGAGGCCCCCCAGTTAATAGGTCGGTTTGAGAGTTTGAGACACCTTCATCAGCCGCTCTCATGCATGATAAGCTCGAATAAGCAAGACACGCAAACAGCATGTCGGCGAAGCCCTGAGGCTCGCAAGCAACAGACGGAACCCCTGGAGGCCTAAAATTAAGGTGCTCTAAAAACATGGGTCGTGATCTCATACGACGGCGCGCGTTGGGATGGTTACAACGCGGCGACTGTGGCTGGAGTAGAGCTCACGCTTTCACGCGCCCGAGCCCCGTCGCAGCCACCAACAGTCGCGTTGGAACATGAGCCAACAACGCCGAGGCTCAGCTCAGTTGAACTGGATGCTCAGTCGGTTGGACGCGCTCACCAGCACGTAAAGACGGGGTTCCTGCTCTTGACAGCCTCGAGGCGCTCCACAATGACCTTGCGTTGGTTGCCCATCTGACCTTCGGCCGCGGCATAGCCGAGGTCGCCCTCCAGGTCGTCAGTATAGGTCTCGTGGATATCTCCATAATACTGCTGCGCCATCGCGTTGCTGTTGCGGCGTGCAGCAGCATTGGCGAACGAGTACCTCCGCTGCTGCCGCGACGTCTGCTGACGTGCTGGCTCGTACATATTGAGCGCCCGTACAGGCCCTTGGTAACTGTTTCTGAACCCGCCTGCCTGGACGGTGGGACGCTCGTTCAGCTCCCCGCCACGCTGCTGCTGCTGCCCCGCAGATCCCAGGAGGTTGGAATCACTCGAAGGGATTTCATCTGGTGATTGGGCCGTCTCGCCAGTTGGAGAAGCAAGCTCGAACCGACCGGGATGCGGCATATCTGCTGGGGCACTGGCGAGTCCGAGGAGATCCTCAATGGGAGGGTTGTTGGCTGGAGCCGAGCCGGCGATGTCGGCCTCGTCCATAGACTGGCGGACATGGGGGTTGCGGCGGACTTCAGATGATGTAGCACGCATTGGGACCGCAACGGGGACGTCAACAAGGTCGTCCCAGACGCAGACTCGCGCTCGGCGAGTGAGTTCGAGAGGGCCATGGTCAGGTGTCTTTAGCGTCTCGACGACATTCCAAGCCTGACCTTTCATGACGGCAATCTGCTTGGCAAACATGCGCTCCTGGAAGTCGACATCCATCTGGAACACCCGCTTTAGAGCAAGAGTCGTTTGACTCCACCATGTGGTGGATGTCAACAGAGGCAAGAAGTGATCCCGTGTCTTTTGCGAAAAGGGTCTGCCGATGAGGTCGACAGGTAAGAACAGCCAACCAAAGGGGAAACTAACATGAAGGGTTAGCAAATGTCATGATAACGAGGAACCAGCTCCAGAGCTTGTTCTTACCTTCTCCAAGCATCCGGGTGCTTCCAAGGCCACGAAAGAGAGTTGTCGATAGCTCCGATGCTGATGGTGGGCTCATTCCCTGTGTATTGTCGACTGGAGGCACTCATCGGTTTCTGTGTCTTGTAAGGGTATGATGCTCTCGTGGCACGAGGGGCTTGCTGTGAGAGATCAACAGGACGGGGGCCCTCTTCCTCAACGACCGGCTCCATGTTCAAGTGGATTGGATCCGAGGCTATCGAGGCTTTGCCGGCTTCCCAGTCGACCTTGATCATCCAATTGTCGAGGCCACGATCCGTGTTTCGCATGATGTAGTCGAGGATGACCAATTTCTCGAGCTCCTCGCGGAAGGATTCTTTGAGGTTTTCCGTCCAGATGAAGTTTTCAGGACCTAACAGGTGATCATCCTGGCCCTGCTCGTCATCACTGGCGTACGCATCATCCGGCGAGGCATTCCCTGACGGACGACAGCTCTCAGTCCACCTCCTTCTCTTCTTGTTTTGCCCATCATTTGTCCGAAACCCTGACCAATATTGATCCGGCCAGGGATGTTCACGCAGAAACACATTTGCGTCCTTGAAGCCCTTGAGGAATACCTGGAAGCTGCCAGGCTTTGCAGGAAGAGGCTTCTTCTTCCGATTGAACTTGCGTCGGTCCCAGAACGGGTAGTGGAAGGATTTGGAGGATAGCCAAACAACATCGGTATATGGGACGAGATGTGTTCTCAACTGGCAGTCGAGAACATAAGCAGCGGCTTCACTAACATAGGACAAGTTGGGGATAAGACTGAAGAGGAGTTAGCAATGGTTGAAGGGAGGAGGCGAATGATACATACCAAGCTCGTCCAAAGCAGCAAGGGAACAGGTTCCGATGAATCCACTTGTTCCATTTGGGGTTTCCTGCCGCGTAGGGCTCCTCGTCTTTGGGCTTGAACACGCCTACAATCTTACCGTCTGGGTTCCGCGCGAAGTAGCTGCCCGAGCTACCCTGTGAGATCATGCTCGGGTGAATCTCTTGCCGAATGGCAGTTCGGACGCTCTCGACGATCGTCTCGAATTCAGCCCTTGTCATAAACCCTTCTTGAGGCTCGGCCATGCTCTCAGCAGTAACAGGGCGAACGCCCTCTGGAGGCTGGAAGACTGAGTAATGGATCTCGAGACGTTCCTCTTCGCCAGGTTGATTCCTGCCCTTGCGCTTGAAGCGCGAGGCGATTTCGTCGGCCCAGCGCTCGAGTCGGGCATTGATGGCCTTGAGATCGACACCGGAGTTGCTACCGACACGATGACGGAACTTGGGCCTTGAGGATGAGGCAAAGGACTTGGGGCTGGCCATGCCGGAGCGATGGCGCGGCTGGTTGACGGGGGCATATCGGGGCGCCGCGGCTGGCTGCAGCGAAGCGTAGGATTGGGAGAGGGGATCATCATCGGAGTCGTCGCTGAGGTCGTCGGCCTGGGCGAGGCGTTCGTAGCCCGTTGTCGCTGGACGGGATCGAGCCATGGTTGCGAAGGTCGTGAGAGCCAACGGGGAGAAGGAGGAGAGGATTCGGGGTTGGTTTAGGGGCTTTGCAGGGCCATTCCTTGTCGATGGAGGTAGAAACACGGATTAGATGGCTGCGAGCAAATTCGTTCCGTTGGCCGATGGTGGCAGCGCGCGCTATCGCAGGATGAATAGGGGCGGATTATTTTGATTGATGGGACGGGAACGGAGGGATGAAAGAGGGTATGAGCAAAGCAGCACCAGAAGGGGATTTTAAAAGGAGTAAGCCAAAACGAGGAGCAGAGAAAGGTAAAGGGCGATAAGATTTAAACGTGAAGAAGAGGAAGAAGGAAGCAACAGCAGCCAGTAGACGCGTCGTCACTGTCACCAAGTGAAGCTCCTGAAATGACGACGGGACAGTGATGGTCTGAGTGTTGGTAGGTTGTTCACCAGTTGCGGGTTTGGGAGCTAGCACATGTTGTCATCCAATGGATACCTCCAGGCTCGCGTGGCCACCTCCTTCCTGTTTTCCAGCTTGTGACAGGCTATCCGTACCTACTCCACGGAGAGACGACGGAAACGGGAGGAGCAAGGACTCCGGTGGGTACGTACCCCTGAGCCGGAAGCGGAAATAAAACAACAATCATGAACACTGCTTACAGATACGTAGGTGAGGACTTGATCTGTTGGAATTTACGACTTGATAGTGAAATTCAATCTCGTGTGATTACGCATCGAGAGTCGCTTCATCGACTTGTGGTTTTTGATAATCATGCTATCTGCCAAGAAGGCCAAGGCAGACGATAGGAGATCAAGCTGTCACCATGATGTGCCGTCTATTTTTTTCAAGGTTGAAATGCATTGGTTATCGGCCCCGGAACTCGAGCCTCCCGAGGACACCGGGCTGAGACTCGTTTCCGCCGACACGGTGCAACGGCCGATTAGCGATTGGCACCCTTTCAAGCCCTCTAGAAGGATACCCAGCTTCAAGTTTAAATGGGTGCCTGCCTGCTTGGCTCAAGCCATCATCATGTCTGCCTGCCACCGTGGGACAAGCGATTCTCGTTTCCCATCACAACCTCGATTGACAGCTCACGGCTTTCCGGCTTTGTTTGCTGCTTGGAATAAGCTCGCAGGCGGGCTGCCGCATCTGCCCTATCACAGCCAGCAGACTCTATGCCGGGCCAGCGCAAATGGACCGGTCTCGACCCATTGACATCAGCGTGTGTTGCTCCTCGCGGCGGTAGAACCCCAAGGTTTCCATTCGGCGAGCCACTTGCTAGAACGGCTTTGGTTTAAATGCTGGGGAATAAACGCTTGAAGGATTCCAAGCCGACGCCACCTTGAGGCGGCCATGCTGAGACAGCCAACGAGCGGTGCATCTCAGGTGCCCTGGGCGCTAAGAGAGTCCTCTGATCGACAGAGGGTGTGGTGGAGGAATTGAGGCAGTCGCCTTGTGAGCCTCCTCGGCCGAGCTGCTGATGATGACGAGAAGCTGCCAAGCCACGGTGGCTACAGAGCGTGAGCATGGTGTTCTGTTATCCCGTCGAGCCTCGAGCCAGTGTTACGTAGACGAGACTGTGCATCCTGCTGATGGGTAGCAATCCACCAAAATACATGTTTTCTCGTACCGTACTGCACCGGCAGCAGGCCAGGCCACCCAGGCACAGAGGGCACCTGAGCACGTTTTGTAGGTTTTCCGACGTTGGCTGATACGTCATGACATGCGTTCGTCATGTTTCGTAAGCACCAGCTGGGAGATGATCGTCCGGTGATTCACCCCCGACGGCATCTGTCTGGGGTAGCACTCGAGGAAAGTCCTTTAGAGCAGCTGGCTCTGCTTGGGACGACGCTACTTTTTGCAGCATCCAATCCAAGGTCTACACACGGGCTGACAGGATTTGGTACAGTACTGTAACGGCCAGCACGCGGGGGAGAGAGAGCTGCCGTCGAGTTGACTGACGGCTTGCCACCTCTGCCAACATCCATCCATCCATCCCTCCCGTCCCGTGCAAGACAGATGCTGCTGTCCAACTCCCGATCCGACTAATCAAGACAGAGTTCAGCCCCCGCGGATTGGGGTTGCACATCACATCCCAACACACGTCGTGGAGCCATCCTTTTTCCCAATCGACAACCTCTGAAGCATTGCATTGCATTGCAGTTAATTTGGAACGACTGGGATTGTCGTCAATGGAAGACGTCCAGGGTCCAGGAGAAGCATGATAAGGGGTTAGAAAGTAAGGCGACCCAGACCCAAAACATCCATGGGAAACAAAAGGCAAAGGCAAAGGGTCCCGAGCCAACCTAGCCAAGACCTCTCCAACAACCCCATTCCATCATATGACTGACATTTGACGCCCTGAGGATCTTGCTTCTTTTTTTTACGCTTCTTCGCTTCCAATTCGCCTGCTGACGGGACGGACGTCAATGCCGCACCGCACCCCCTCCATCCCATCCCATCCCTTGGCCTCCCATCAATTCGTCCCCCCTTTTGTTTGTTTTACCCTGCAACTATTTATAATGTCGAGGGAGGCCCTACTTTTTTTTTTCTACTCTTGCCATTTTTCACGAGTTGCACAAAAACAAACATACATGCCGCTGCCACGTCTCCCTGCATCAGACGACTCCATCCCTAGTCTGTTGTTCCTCGAGTGACCCAACAATACAAAGAGACTCCTTATATATATAATACTTTCCTTGTCTTGTTTATTCCGTCTTGATCATCAATCGCCACCTCTCGCTTCCACCCTGTGCCTTTCTCTCTCGCCTTGTCCGTATCTACATCCGTTCCGTGTCCTACCTACAACTCGACCATCCCGTCAGCTCTTCTACTTCGCCAAGGAGCCAAGGCACAATGTCGGCGAGAGTCGCACCCGGCAGCTCCTCCTTTGCCGAACCACCCACCATTGTCTCTCCCGTTGCCGACCACGATGGCATGCGAGGCCGCAAAAGGGAGCGAAGCATGACTCGCGGCAACGTCCGCTCAATCCGCTGTGCCCCCTCGGATGAGTCGAGCACCCTCCGAGGACGTTCTCGCCGCCGCGCAGTGTCCCCCTCTCTCGGCTACACATCACGGGCCTCATCCCCGAGGAGGGTTCTGTCGCCAACCAGGCGAAGGCTTCTCCACGCCAGGCTCCGCCGCGAGCACTGTCCCTCTCGCGTTGCCTCTCCTATCGAGCAGCAGCGTCCCCTCCGGCGGCGACAACGGACACGGAGCCGAAGTCGGGGACCTCGGCTGGAGATGGAGCTCGAGGCGGCCCGACAGGCCGATATCCTGTCCGGTCTGCGGAACGAGGTCCGAGCCTCTTCCTCTGACGAGAAAGGAGAGGTCAAGACCGACGAATAAAGGCAACACTATGCCTTTCTACCCACCTACCAACCTACCAGTACATTCACCTCCACTCGTTCCGAAAGAAAGGACGAAGATGGAAACCAGATCGATACCCACATCATATACTTTAATCCCTGATTGTACGATGACTGGATGCCACCTATTATTCTTCTCTACCTGTTTCTTTTTTCCCTGATTAAAATGCGCGGAGAGCTGGATATCTCACGTGGGGAGTTTCCTTTGTTCGGTAAAATGGATGGCATCTTTTTCTGGGAACCAATGGATAAGAGGGCGCTATGGGCTTTTGCAATTAAAGATTGTATCCTTGGGCAGCACGGTTTTTCTTATGTAAGATTACGACATTCACAGTAGCCGAGATTGACTTGGGTCTGACCAGAAAATTGATAAACAATTGAAACTATCACGACTTGTATGTATTTGTCTGTGAGTGTTAGTGCCTGTCGTGAAACTGTCAGTTTAAGGTTGACGCTGATTGGTCACTTCTGCTGACCAGGCCAGGGTTCTGAGGCGAGAACTGTCGAACCGTCAGACCCGCTATTTCCCGTAGTTGGAGCCTCGCCCATTGGCCGTTGACAATTCCATATAATTTTTTTGCCATGAGAGCGTCCATCGACTGATAATGATGAGCTCGAGTCTGGGCCCTGCTTCACTTTTTACTTCTTCTTTTTAACTGCGAGTCTTGCCGATATCAGGCTCTTCATCAGCCTCTTTTGTACCGCTCTGTCGTGTCATCTCGTGCTTAATCAGTCTTCCCCCGCATCCATTCGTTGTCTCTCTCAATCCCTGCACCCCGCGAACTGACTTCCCCCCTTCGCCGAATTTGCTTCTCTCTGCTCTGCTTGCAACTCACCTAAGCATGCTGGCATAAGGCAGGCTCCTCTCGACCCAATGCTTGAACGAACGGCTGCCGGCTTCGAAACGCGCAGCCTCCAGCGCGCCATAAGGCAGTCGCACATGCCCAAACGCTCTCGCCAGCTGCGCACCGGCTTCTGGCAGCATGGCGCCTCCGCAATCGATCTCGCCAGCGCCTTGCCCAACTCGTCGCGAGCCACCGATGCCGAGGCCGCGAGCTCAGATCTAGCATCCCGTCAGCTGCAACCGACATTGGTTGCCTCGGCCTTTATGCTCGACTTTCTCTATCCGACCTCGACCCTCCCGCTGCTTCGCCAGATATACCCCAAGCTTCCCAGCTCGCCAACTGGGCAACGGACAGCTGTCGTGACACAGAGACGACCGTTCTCTTCAGAGCTTTCCCCGCCCTCGGCCGAAGGAGAAGACGCAAGCGCACAGCCTGCCTCCACGGCTTCCAAGAACAATGGGGACAAGTCGGAACTTGAGGAAATCCAGGAGCTTCTGGAGGAGGACGAGCATCAGTATCAGGATGTCTGGGATTTATACTGTGGGATGGACAACGACCAGCGACGCCCTGTCCGGGGGCTGGTAGTCGAATATCTCGCCAAATCTCATGGAGTCGTCGAGACAGGGAGAGCGGTCTCTGTCTTTCGCCAAATACCCTCGGATGAATGGACCGAGTCACTCCTGACAGCAGGAATCATCTTGTTGCTTCGCGCTGGTGACATGCCATCGGCTGTGGATTACTTTAGGAAGGGACTTCAGGAGACGGGATTCAGCAATGGCCTCGAGTATCTCATTGCAGACGCCATGAGTTCGCAAAAGTGGGCGGAAGCCCTGGAGGTCTGGATTACATACTGCGAGGAACAGCGCAAGAAGTCGCCAAAGACGCCACTCAGCACCGAGCGGCTTCAGCAGCTCGAGACTCTTCCCAACCAAGGAGACCTCTACTTCGCTTTCCGTCAGTATCTTGTCACAGAAGAAGGCGCCGAATACTACAAGAAGATCAAGAGCGACGAGGTTTCCAACCTTGCTTTCCGCATCTTTCGGAGACACTTTGCAAGGATGGCACTGTGGGAGCCCTGCCGTCCGGAGCAAGCTGCCATCATTCTCGAGACCTTAAATGATGCCGACCTATACAACGACTACTTTGTTCGCATGTTTGATCGCTGGTACGAGAAACAAGAGACCCGTACCACCATCCAAAAGCTTCCCGCTCTCTACCAGAAGTTCCGGGAGCTCCCTGACGCAGTACCCGCCATGCCTGTCTTTCGTGGCATGTTCAAGGTCAACTTTCCCAAGAACACGCCCAGACTTGAAGAGCTGCGCCAAGATTGGATTAGAACCAAGGGCGGCCTGAATCGATGGGGCTATGAGAAATTCATGAAGCTGTACGCTTCACAGGGTGACGTCCAAAAAACGCGAGACTTGTGGAACCAGTACGCTGCAGAGTTCCCCGAGATGCTCAAGACCCCGCGCGGCTTTAGAAGCCCCCTGAATGCTTGTTCCCAAGCCGGGGATGTCGAGGGTGCCTGGGCTGAGCTTGAGAAGATGACGGACGAGTACGGGGTGAGACCGGATATCGACAGTTGGAATACGGTGCTCAAAGCTTACATGCGAGTGAGCGACTACGACGGCGTCATGAAATGCTTTGATGAGATCTCGCGGCATCACCACCCGGATCCCTTCACCTACGCCCATGTCATGGCGATGAGTGCCAAGAAGGGAGACCTAGACACGACACTGGAATTCCTCAGCCGGTCTCAGCAGATCGGAATGCCCGTCAGCAAAGAGATGGCCCTGGCCCTGGTGGTGGCATATTGTCAAAACAACCTCCTCGCCGAGGCAGAGAGCCTGTGTATTGAGCTGACTGAGCGCAAGCTTACTCATTCTGTCATCTGGAACCAGCTCCTCAACTTCTATGGCGTCGAGGGCAAGATCGACAAGGTCTACGACCTGCTCCGGCGCATGCGAGAGTTTAATGTGGAATGGGATGACGAGACTTATGGGTTCCTTCTTCAAGCTCTCGTCAAGGTCAACCAGATCCATCCCGCCTACTCGCTCTTGAAGCGGGCCGATGAGGAGCAGCTCTTCCTCGTCACACCAGAGCATTTCGCCATCGTCATGGCGGGGGCTGCGCGCGTTGGCGAGTTTGAACTGGTCGAGAACATTCACGCTCGTCTTCAAAGGTCGGAGATGCCCGTCACCTTTGGCGCTCTGGTTGCGCTCGTCAGCGCGGCTGCCAAGCGGAAGCCTGGAGAGCAACGGACCAAGAATCTAGCCAACGAATTTGTCGAACATTTCCGCAGGGCCGTTGAAGCGTCCAAGACTGCCCGCCGCCACGCAACTATCGCTGGTGGCAACGATGATGCCGGCAACGTTACTCGGCTGAGAGAGGAGAGCCAGCATGTTGGAAGAGCTATTGCGCTCCTTGTGGAGCTTCGTGAACTCGGTTCCGCTGAAGAGCTCATGAGTCTGTTTGCGCAGGTGTTCCCAGAGTATCGGAGCCAGGAGCAGTTCCCTCCTACTGTGCTGTCGGCCCTGATGCTTGCGCACTACAAGGAAGAAAAGTATGACGAGGTCATGGAGCTCTGGGATAAGGCCTGGGAGCGCATTCTTGCATCCAGCAAGAAGCCCTCAGGCGAGGGAGTCCTTGCAGGCAGCGAGTACGACCTTTCTCGCATCCTGAATGTCGTCCTGCGGGTGTACAGGGAGAAGGAGGACGCCAAGGGGCTCTCGGATAGCATCGACAAGGTGGTGGGCGCTGGCTTCAAGCTCACAAGGGCCATCTGGGCGTTAGCTATTCGCTACCTAGCCGAGCTGGGCAAATGGGAGCGAGCAATGTACTGGTGCGAGGCCATGCTCATGCCGGGCTGGACAGGATGGAACCCGCAGCGATCCAACAAGGAGAAGCGTGAACTTCAGAACACGCGCATCCTCAAGGCGCCCAAGAACGTCGTGTACCGCCTGCAGCAGGACTGGCTCGAGAAGCGCAAGATGGCTGCGTGGTCCGAGGACATCTCGCGCCAGCTCTCCAGCGTCGAGGAAAAGTACCCCCGTCTGTACCACGCCTTCACCACCTCGGAGATCGAGAGCATGCCCGCCACCTACGTGATCAACGGCAAGGAGGTGTCTGCCCGTGACCTCGATAAGGTCCTGCAGAGTATGTCCTACCACGAGCTGATGAAGGTCAAGGAGGCTCTCCTGAAAGAGCTGGCCAAGGAGAAGAGGCGCGAGCGGAGCCTCGGCATCACGCCCGAGCCCAAGAGCCCCGCGGACCTGCAGGAGTGGAAGAGTATGCTGCACAACAAGGTCCGGCGGTACGCAGCCATGTGGGCCAAGCGCCGTAGGGAGCAGGCCATGCAGGAGCCAGGCGCAGATGATGCAGGCGAGGCCAAGATAGAGACCAGGGACCTCGTGCCAGAGACTCCGGACCAGCAGGCCGTCCGCGAGCGGTTCAGCTACTGGAACGACTTCTGGGACCGGTACGATCAGCGCCCTCACGGCGACGTCCGCCGGAAGAAGACCTACTCGGTTAAGAACCACCATGGAGCCAACACGCGCGGAAAGATGGACAGGACCAAGCCTCCTCCCCTTCTCCGGGAGATAATCTAGTAAAAATGGGAAGAGGACTAACCAGAGCCTCGAGGATGGAAAAATGATGTGGGTTGCATCAGTGTACGAAAAGTCAGAGTTATGAAGGCATGACAAGAGGTGGTCAATGGCATGGATAAATGAAAAGAACCTGTATGTAGATATGTATAACTCTCCTGAGCCTTTGCTGTTGTTGATTTCGTGTACAATATACTCGTCTATCGAAATATTCACTACTTAGGTACTGAGATAATTGTTCTGAGAGATTTCATTTGTTGTCACACTACCTAAACTAAACTACGTGCCTATCTAAATGAGCTGCCTTCCATGGTATCGAGCTACTCCAAACGCCTTGAAAGCAAGCAAATTGATGTCCCAATCCCGGTTCCCATTCCATAGTTGGGTCAAATGAAGCCAGAGCAACGCCATCCACAGGGCAAAAGCCCTGGTCTATATCCCAGGCTCCCAAAATGTAGCAATTAGAGTTCTCTGAGTTGAGAGGAGTGTATGTACAATGCGGCATCTTGCAAGTATCCGTGCAATGGATGCCACATACATGTTGGGTTTAGAGGGACGTGTCTTCGTCGCGGTCAGATGCGTCAGGAGGAGGTGGTGGTTTCATGCCGAGGGAGCGGAGGCGCTGGGATAGCAAGCCTTCAGCACCAGTGCGTGTGCCTGGGCCGTTGTTGAGAGCAAAGGCGTTGCCGCCATAGCCTGGCTCGCCCTTGTTCAACTTCTCATAGAGCGTGGGACCCCAAGGCGCCGCGCTGGTCGAGTCTTTGGTCGATGGTCGACTTGCCTGGGACGAACCAGGAGAGCGTAACCCCATGGTGAGGGCAGAAGTAGTGTTGGTGGCATCGCTCACATCGCTTCCCACACGGTCGCGTCCAGGGAGACGGAAGGGGATAGGGTCAATTGGCACCGTGTTGGTAGCTGCAAAACCTCCAGATGAAGAACCAGGCCCCTGATACATGCCCTCCATGGCGTCAAATGCCTGAGAGGATGGGCCTGGATAGAAGCTGACGCTGCGTCTGCGCAAAGCCTTGTCAGCAACCAGCATGGCAGCAGGCCCAGACTGGGCCGGCATTGGCGGATGCATGACTCGGATGGGCTTGTATGGAGTGAAGCGAGGTTCTGGCCAAGTTGTCTCGTTCCTCAGTTTCTCCTTGCCATCAGGGACGCGATTTGCAAAGACGATTCGGATGCTCTTGTAGAGGTAGTACCGTCCCTTGGCAGGGCAGCAGATGTGCAGATGAGCGAGATATCTCAAAATGGGCCGGTCTGACGAGTCTGCCTCAGATGTGATAGGGACATTCTCGATGATCGGTCCAGCTGAATAGCTGCGCTGGCGAACAAACGTCTTGGTGCCGGGCTCCATGCCTGCCAGATCGTAAGGGATCAGGAAGAGCTTGACGGCTGTCTTGTTCGGGTTCTTGATGATGATTTGAATCTGCCCCTTTTCAGGAATCCTGTAGCTTCCTCCTGGAGGAGCTTTCGGAGACCCAGACCTGCGCTTGGTTCTGGAGTTCCAGCGTGACTCTTGTTCGACCCCCGGAGTGGCAATGCCAATGTTCATCTCGTCTTCCGGAGGCTTCCTGTCAGCATATCGACTCTGAGCCTTCCTCTTGGCTCGGTGTTCATCATCCGGATTGGGAAGCCCATTTTCGAGATCGATTTGACCGACATATGGGCTCGGGCCGTCTTCAGAGCTCGAGCGGCCATGCGAGGTGCTGCCGTAACTGTAGTACACTGCGGGGAATGCAAGACTGACATGCGGTGGGCACTTGAGGCTTGACTTGCATTTTCCTCTGCCCAAAACGCCAATTTGGGCAACAAAGTCCAACGGCTTGGAGGGAGTGGTCGACATGCGGCCACGGAGAATGCTCTCTTCATATGAACCAACCATGGACGCATGATGAAGCGGCGAAGAGTCGGCCACTAACGAAAATCGACGTGGCCTGAGAAAAGCAGGCGTTGGCGGCGAAGTGCCGGGCTGCATGAAGCTCGGGGTCGAGGTTAGTGACCTCCGAGGCTGATGGGCTTGGTACGGGAAAGCTTCCCTTCGGTACGAAGACACGCGAGGCAAAGAGTATCCTGGAGACGGCGACATGAAGGGAGATGTTGTAGCCGAGTTTGGCATGTAGCGTCTTGCGCTGTTTCGACCAGAAGAGAAACCGAAGCCGTCCAGCGGCATTGGAATGTCTAGCTCGTCATAACTATGTGATTGGACCAGAGGGCTCGTGGGCGGCTTATATACGAAACTCGACGAGAGAGATGACGAGAGAGGCGAGGTGCCAGATTGAAAGCTGTCGGCGCTCCCTGGAAACGGGACTCCTTTGTCATGCTGAAAAGGCGTGAAATGCCTGGGAGGTGACGTAGCGATCCAAGGGGCCTCTGCTGGTGCATCATGACTATCGATGTGTGCTCTGCCGACGGGAGTGGCATGGTCTTTGGCTACCGCTTGCTCCTCAGTAAAGTTTCCGCTGTGCAAAGCCGACCTCGGCCGCTCAATGCTGAGGCCATCGCGCAATCTGTTGTCGTCTGATTCGGACTGGCTATCGGTCTTCTCGGGGGTAATTCGAGCGGGTGGAAGGAGAGTTGAGGTTTCGGTTGGAGTTTGAGGGCGCTTCGTGGGAGATGTGTGGTGCTGGAGGATCGACTCAAGCTGGAGAGTGTTGGTTAGCAGATATAGAAAGATGGAAGGTGATCATGACATACATGTCGGTTCGGGATCCAAGTTGGAGACTGAGCCCTCTTGAGTCTCTCAATCAGAGCAGCTCGATCCGATATCGCAGCTTCACCACTATCACTTCTCTTGGGAGTGCCGGGCCGAGGCGGACTGTCGGGGATGGGCCCTTCGCAAAGCTCAGTGCGGATGCTCTCCTCTGAAAGGCGCCTCAGGTTCTGAGTAGGCACGTCGATTGGGGCAGGTTCGACAGGTTCATGGTGTTCTAAATCAGCCTGGAATATGGGCATGATGGTGGTGTCGAGTGGCTGGAACAGCAACCACGCTGGAGTTGGCAGAATTTCGTCATGAATGACAAGGGCGAGGGAGCTGGGAGGTGGTGGCCAAGGCGACGAGCTTCAATGCAGGGAGGAGAGGTCTGGTCTCGCGACAGGTGACAAAGCTGAGGTTTGAGGCTGAGTCCGAGGGTGAAGCTGAAGGTGAAGGTGCAAGAGTCTGATAATTAAATGAGCCGAGCGAGGTGGATATCAGGTATCATGCCATGTGAGCCTTGTCCTGCGTCGAAGCTGTCAGGGCACGGCGTGGGTCGAGGTTCGGGATGGGGATCTCAAGATGGGGAATCTGGGATCGTGGGACGTCATCCACCGATGTCCTTATGACGACGATGACGATGGAGTGAGTCTATGCGAGTCCCGTCTTCCCCCGGAAGGCGTACGAAGAGAGAAAAAGAGAAGAAGGGATCTTGACGGCGGGGGGAGTGAACTGTAAAAAAAAAAAGGTTGTTGGGGTTTTGATGTGTAAGTCAGCGACGGGAGGCAAGAGAGGTTGAACTGGGACGGAAGGAAAGAGGCGCCGGCTGCAGGGTCCAGGATAGACTCCATGGGATAGGACTTGTTATGATACGACACCGATCATCGCGGGAGCCAGCCAGTGCCAGCGCCAGCCAGCGCCGATGGCGGTGAAAGCGCGTGTGAATCATCCCCTAGAGCTAGACCAACACAGAGCCAACGCTAACTACAGAGCTCCCGGTTTTACTGACACTTCCATCCATGTAGCACCCCCAGCCCGGGGTGGAGACGGCAACACAAAGGGATCCAGTCGTCCGAGCGAGCGTGCTGTCATGTTACTCCAAGACCGGAATCAGGACAGAAATCACTCTCTCCCCGAGGCCTTTTTGGCCATTTCTGGCCGTCTGGGCGGGTGATCGTCACTCTTCAAGTACTTATCAAGTAACAGCAGAGTTTGTCAGTCTGCGTGGCTCTTGTTTTCTCTTCTCTGGTGGAGATGCGCCGACGACGTTTCTGGTTTGGTTTCTGATGAAATCCTGCTTAGAATGGATGCCCGGACTCTGCTGCTCACAAGATACTGAAGAAAGAGACTTTCCAGGCGGGGGCCGCTAAATTACAGTGCTCACATTCACTCTGGGTCCCTGTTTGAGCTGCCGTCTAGCGCGGCATGAGCCATGACTGAGTAAACGTGAATAATGGGCGCTGATGCATAATTGACGTGTTAGCCGGCTTCATCAGGAATACGACATCTGCCCTTGTGACTCAAGTAGACTGCCCAGCCTTTATCTCTTTCTCTTGCCCTTGCCCTCTCCCCTTTCACAAGGTGCACCAACTGCCGTAACGGTAATGCCCCGTTTCCTCATCCAAGACTGGGCACAGAAATCACCTTGATGTGTTGGTACCTTGTCGTCCATTCATCCGCAGATTCCCGTCTGCTCTCTCTGTCTGTGTGACCTGGCCATGCATCCATCCCAATCCCGCAACTCTCCTGCAAACTGCCAGCTCCTTCAGTTAGCCCACTTCTGAGCGGCAAATAGCCGTCTGCAATCTCCCTCGCCGCACTTGTTCTCGGCCTGGTTCAAAATGCAACAAACAGCCTATCCAATGTTTGCCATGCGTCAGGCTGTTTCGCCCTGTGAAAAAAAAAGAATCCGTCATGCATCCTCTTACATAACGAATCGGGGGTCGGATTACGGAGCACGTACGGAGTAGCTCCGTCCGAAACCTCCGAGACCGCCCCATGAGGTACCTGTGGACCCGCCGTCCCGGTCTGCGATGCGCAAGCCCCACTTCTTCACCTTGGTCCACCGAGAAAACTGTGGGGACAGAATTCTCATCAACGACAGCTCTCACAGAGATTCACATCTCATCAGCCTGTCGCCTCGAATCATGGCTGCCAAACGCCAAAACGATGCCGAGCCTGCAGCTCCAGAGGCCAAGAAGCCCAAGCACGGCTTCAGAGTCGGCCCTGAGAATCTTCCGGATGGTCCCTGGCGGCGAAAAGGTTTGTCTCCCTGTTTCAGAATTTTCATCACATGCTCACACTCGGCGCCTACAGTCACCAAGGTCAAGAAGGAATTGATTCACAAAGCCAAGGTCAAGAAGGCCTACGCGAAAATAAAGGCTCGCGAACAGCAGGCTGCCCAGGAATCAGTCAAGAAGCCTGAGCCTGTCCCCATTCAGCCCCCAGCGGAGGATGCCGAGGGGGATGCTGGCAAGCAGCCGGAGGACGATGCCAACGCTGGCGAGGAGAAGAAGACAGAGGAAGAAGGAGAGCAGATGCACCCTACGCGGCATCTCATGTTAGCAGATGAGGCCAAAGCCCAGACCAACGCTATAGGCGAGGAAAGCAGCGATGGCAATAGACGACGCACGCGG
Organism: Fusarium neocosmosporiellum; assembly: GCA_006518225.1. Lineage (NCBI taxonomy): Eukaryota > Fungi > Ascomycota > Sordariomycetes > Hypocreales > Nectriaceae > Fusarium > Fusarium neocosmosporiellum. The sequence goes on along the minus strand of SSHR01000586.1, from coordinate 14,980 downwards.
CGGCCTGGATACTACGACAAGCAACTCAAGAAGGCAGAAGAGCAACGAAAAGAGGCAGAGGAGAGACAGCGAGAATTTCAGCGCAGACGCGAAGAGCGGGAGCAAAAGATTGCCGAGCGGGCGCGGTTCAAGAAGGCCATGGCCAAGACGAGGGATCGCGACGGCAAGAAGAAGCTCGGAAGGGAGAGCAGCATTCTTCTCGACAAGGTCCGGAAGTTGGTCGCTGAGAAGTGAGCGTGTGAGGAGCTTCTGAGTTGGATCGCGGGGTGGGTTGTGGTACTCTTCGTTATTGCAAGTTCTGCATGGCATCACTGATGTGGGCGTTCACAAGACTAGAGAAATTGTGCCAAAGGCTTAGATAAAGGTTGACTGATACCAATTTGTCGTCCACGATCCCTGTGTTCCAAGATGTCTAGTTAGACATGTTGTGTGCGATACTAACGACAATACGTCTCGTATAAACTGATATTTGAGCGCTCGCTTGGCCATAGGCTTCATCACCACAATGGCGCCAACCTGAGAAATTTTAATCACGGTTAGTTTGAAATGAGTATTTTCATCGTTTCGACTGAACCCTATTAGAATTTCTTGAGCAGGGGAGTGACTTCATCCGAAATTGCAGAGTCGTTATCGACGCTGCGAAGCAGCTCACTCACCTTGAGGCTCTGCATCACGATGTTTGAGGCTCGACGCCAGTCCCAAGTCCAGCGTCATGGTCTCCAGACGCAAAATAAATTAGTGAGGTAAGTTTGGATGAGATTTATCCTTGCTCGCGCTTCACAGCCATCGTATTCCTGCTACCAAGCGCTCCATATTGTGCCATCATTCTGTGTCACGCACTTTCGATGAAGCAGAGGCCAGCAATCATGTACACGTCACGGCCAACACGCACATTTTAGAGCAGTTATCAACTTTAAATGAGGATACAATATGATACGTAGCCTCATATGAAGCGGTCAACCTGATTCTCGGCTCTTGTTCGTCAATATCTTGTTGATATTGGTTGAAGATCCCGTATCCGCCCACTTCGAGTGACACTTTTCTAAACCTGTTTGGGAGCCTGGTCTGGAGACAAGATTTCTCCTTAAGCTGAAAATCATTCAATCTGAAAAAGCGGCTTGGGGTTACCCGTATACGCTACAGCGGGAACGTATCGGCACGCTGTTGGAAATGATATCTCAACATGATGAGCACAAGTGGGCACTCCTCTGCCAAGTGGGCACTCCTCTGCCAAGTTGACAAGTTGCGAGCCAATGGCAACAAGTACAAATATCCGGAATGGATGGGTTACGGAGAATTTTTGTTAATAATTGTGCTACTGAGGTTCACCGTGTCTGAGGTAGAGGGTGGATATTATGAACTCGGCCATCTGTTGGTTCTTACTTGAAGCGCATGCAGCATGAGTAGTTCCAGAGCATCTCACGGGTACCTGTCTCGGAAAGATTGGCAGATGCAGTAATGCCCGTCAACGGAGAGCCACCATAGCCACATGGCGAGCCGTCGGTGGAGGAGACGTTTTACGAGAGACTTAAGAGAGGGAACTATGCATACGGCACGGCAGGTATCGACACATCTGTGCCGCGTGGGAAATGCCCTCGGCAGCAGGAAGGGGAAAATGGCTGTAATAGGTAGTGAATGGCGAGAGGCATATAATTGATAAAGGATGGGCAACTTGAAACAGGTTGGAGTTGAGTTTCAAGATATGCCTCGTCGGACCTGGAAGTGGTCATGACGATGATGATCAGACGTTGAATCGCATCACATCAATAGTGACTCTTTTCGTCAAGATTCACGGCAATCAAAGTCGATCGATGCCAAGAGGATTATCCGACGGGCAAGGCTGAATACTTGCAACAGCATCAGGGTACACGTAACTTTGTGTCGTGGTAGCATTACGGGGAAATTGGATTTCCAGGGACGTGGTCGTGACAGGCTCCAGTCAGTGTCAAAGAGGATCCATGCTCTCGAAACCGATCCATGCATGACCTAGCGACCCTGCGCGAGCCTAGGCCCCGGCCATGCCCCTTTGGGCCACATCGCTAGGCCCCTTTCTCGCGCCTGCATGGCATGGATGGTCAGGGTTCGTGGGGACGACGAGAAACGTGGTTTCATGATGCCGACCAGCGCCACTGCCACTGCCACTGCCAGGGGATCAGTCAATCAAGGGGAGGGACGAAAATAGATTCATCAGAGTGAGAGAGGCGAGGAGAAGAAAGGAAAGATGAACCTAATATTCCAGGTCGAAGGCAAGGGGTGTAAGAGTCAGTGATGGGCTCTTGATTTCAAAGCTGCAGGCGTCTCTCGTCTTGCCCTATCAACGTTTGGCGTTTTGCGTTTCATCAATGCCTTGGCCAAGGGCAGAAATCACTCTGTCTGAAACAGCCGAGCATGAAATAATTACACGGGCCGACAGGTGTGTCTTTCTCTCTCTGTGGTTCATGCTCTCCCGTCTCTCTCAACACCCGACCTCAGCTTCAACACCTTCTGGTTTCGTGTCAAGCGGCGTGATGGATGGCAAGACAACTGAGTTCAGCTGACGGCCCCTTGCTTACCACCATCACATCACCGACAGAGAACAGGGTCGGTCGCTCGCAGGTTCATGGATGGATGGATGGATGGTTCTGTAGTATTATCAAGCAGGCTCCCGTGAGCACTTATACTCCGCTTGTACAATCAAGGGCGCAAGTCTCGAGGTTAGGTACCTAGGTTTTCACCTCCCGCCACAGCCCCAATGCAATACAAGGCTTCTTCATTCCTCCGCATACAAACCCATCGATGGATGGATGTCTCGGCAGCCCTCCTCTGGGCTAACCGAGTTCCAGCTCCCGCCCCTTCACACCCTCTCAGGGCACTTCAGGGTCTTGGGTCTTGTCGGTCTGCAATCCATATTATCCAATATTCCCCATCCTCCAGCCGTCTCAACCGCAATGTCTCGTAGCAGTAGTATGTAGAAACGCCCCTGAGCGGGTCTGTCCCATCGGATCGCCAGGCCCAAGGAGCTTGATCTCCATGATGTCCAGGTCAAGCGCCGCCTGCCACAAGCGCGCCTTTTGCTCTGTGACCTTGCCGTGAGCATCCAGAGGCGGTGCCTGTGCCTGCCTGTGTGTGCCTCTGTGGGTTTGCTTGTGCGCCCCAGCTGGCTTGGCTGCCCCTTGGACACTGCGCAGAGGCGGCAACGCACTAGGCAAGGCGTCTGCAGGTGGGTTTTCATTTAGCCTCGAGACCGTCTTTGATGACGGAGAGGGGAGGGAGATTGGCTTTAATTATAGCAATCGTCTACTCGGGGACGACCAACCATGGGGCGATCATTTTGCTTCTTCCGACTGAGACCTCACCAGCATCCGTATACGGACAGGTATTAGTTATCGACCTCAACATGTCGTGAAAAAGAGTCAATATTTACATACATGCCCTGCAAGCAATCATCCTAGCCCAGCGCCCCTTATGCCGACCCCGGGGGCATGCTCCAGCCCACACGCACACAATCTGATGCCGTGGTACCGCACACTTTCATGGATGGCCAAGGTCGTAACCCTTGGATATGCCCTGACGCAGAGCCCTTCCTTGCCAGCCCTCGCGAGCGAGCTTCTGCTACGTGGATCAACCTCATTCCAATCGACGAGGCTCCCTGCCGTGGAAACGGTGAATCGTAGCATGCACGACAATCTGACAATGTGCCTAGATGGGTTGACAAATACGCAACAGACCCAACATGTCGGTTTCCACAACTGCTGCTGGCTCAGCCTCCTCCTCCTCCTCCTCCCCCTGTATACGTATGGATATTGCGCGGCGTGTGCTTTACCTAGCTTTACCCCTGGTCTGCCACAGCCCCTGCTGCTCCTCTAGAAGCCCTGCCACGGCGTTTCCATAGGTAGGTTGTTGGACGGCATCCGTGCCTCGTCAGACTAGAGGCGGGAGACTGAGGTGATCCATAAGCCCCCCTCCCCGAGTTCTCAACCCAACCCGGGGCTGGAACGGAGGGCTAGGGGCCGTTTAGCGTGTTGGTCCCCTTGAAAGATGGAACCCTTCCACTGTGTTCCAGGCTTAGTGGGTGATCCCCTCCCCCTAGACCGCTGGGCGTCCTCACTAATCCCTCCACTAAATCCTCTTCATCCTCCCAGGGCCTCCCCTCCGTGAGGGTGGCTTGCTGTTCATCCCATCCCCATTTGGATCCCACGTCTCCATTCCCACCTATCCATTCATTCCTCCCGTCTCGACACCCGCCGTCTTCCTTCGTGAACCAGACACAATCCGGATCGGATCCTCTCTTTTTCTGTGTCTGGCCCGGGGTCCTTTGGGTTCTAGTTCTTCTTCCATCATCCATCGCATCTTCTTTTTGCCATCCATCCATCCATAGGTGCCCTCTTGCCGTCACTGTCAATTTCGCCCCGTCCCGCATCGACATTGTCAACCGAGCGTCAAGGTTTCATCGCCCAGCGCCTTTCGTCCTCGCCCATCGCTCCCAGGTCTCGCTCGCTTCCATCCGTTTGCCTCCAGCTCTCAGAGCTCAACTCGCAGCTTCAAATCAACTGAGGCCCCTCTTGCCAATCCCATCGTTGGACCACCCTGGCCCTATTCCACGGACCAAGGACTCCTGGACCCTCGCCCTCATCAAACCCAACCCTCCACGCGCCCCCTTGTCTGGTCTGGTCCGCCTTTGCTGGCTTGTCCTGACTTTGGCTGGGCTGTCCTCTGCTGCTTCCTGACCTCAGCTCAGGTCCCTACTCCAGTTCCAATCAGTCTTCCTTCACAGCAGCCCGAGGCACGACCCTGCGCTGTCGTTGCTTGATCGACTCCAACATCGACCGACTATCCCGACGACCCTCTCCTCGCGCCGAGTCCTGGCCACCACTCCCCTCCCCGATCGTTGATCCGATCTCTCCGCCCATCCCCTCGAACTCGTCCATGACGCCTGCTCTCTAGCCGCGTCGTGTCGCTTGATACCTTAGGCCGCAGCCTTCACCTTCATGAAAGCCGTCGCCGCCGTCAGCACCACGCCTCGCTCGCTCCACTCTCCGCCCCGAGGTCGACTTCCGCTCTTTGGTTGATACAGACCGCCCACCATGGCCGGCATCGTTGAAGACTACCTCGACGGTCCCATGGACAATGATACCGACGATGTATTTCCCTGTAAAGGTTGCGGAGAAGTATGATATTTCTACGAGCGTAAACGATCTACGAGCTGTTACTGATTGGGACTATTCTAGATCCTCGAGGAAGGCAAGGCGTTTGAACTAGGTATGTGTGAAAGTTTTCAACATCGATGATACCCCTCGATATATCTCCCGCAGCCCGATGCCACCGCAAGAAGGCTCAGGGCGTGAGATGTCGGTTATCGCCGTCTCATTGCACTATAAGCTGACCGTCTTGACAGCTGGCAACCGATGGCACCTGGACTGCTTCCGGTGCAACACCTGTGGTACCCTCCTAGACTCCGATGCGAACCTCCTCCTTCTCGGCGATGGGTCTCTCATCTGCAATAACTGTACATACAGCTGCAGCGCCTGCGGTAACAAGATCGAAGACCTAGCTATCCTCACTGGGGAACAAGCGTTTTGCGCAACTTGCTTCCGCTGCCGCAACTGCAAACGCAAGATTGAGAACCTGAGATATGCCCGAACCTCACAAGGCATCTTCTGCATGGGTTGTCATGAGACGTTGATGGCCAGGCGCAGGAAGAAATCAAAGGCGGCTGCCGCTGCGAAAGCAAGGGAAAAAGAGCACTCGCCCATGATCACCGAGAAGTCGTTGCCCGCTCTACCAGCCAACGCCATCCCTCCTAATGCGTTTTCCAACGACCGTGTCGACCCCGACTCGGACACTGCCACGGAGCTATCTCCTCGGCCTCGGACAGGCCACGGTCGGAACGAGTCGTCATCTCGAAGCAGCTCTCGGCCAGCCCGCTCTCCGGAGCGCAAGGGCGGCGATGGCTTAAGCTTACCTGCCACCACCTACCGAAACAATCGCAATTCGACCATGATGTCACGGACTGACACTGGTGCCACCGATCCTGACAGCTTCCTCATCTCAGTAGCCCTGGATCCTAGTCCCCATCCGACTCCGCGGTCGACGTCCGAGAATCTGTCTGATGTGGGCAAGACCAAGGAAAAGGACTATTTCAGTGCGCCCAAGTCGGCAGCATCTGAGAAGCGAAGTGACTCTCACAACACAACCCCTCACATTGCCTTCCAAGAGAAGGGCCGCCAGCCTTCTTCATCAGAGTATGAAACCCCTCCCAAGCTGCCAACCCGGAAGCTCTCCAAGTCTTCGAGAACCGACACAAGTAGACGCTCGCCGGCGATTGATGATAGGCCTCAGAGGGCAGCCAGCCGCCGTCCCCCCACCAACGAGGACTTCAAGCTCCAAGAGGCCCCAAAGAGCAAGAAGTTGGTATCAAGGAGCAGCTCACAGTCTTCTAGCGTCCCCGCGGATACCAGCTCGGCTAGGACAAGCAATGGAACGCGGAAGGAGAGCGGCTATGGTGGTGTACCTCATTCCGAGAGCACGGTTACAACACCCGCCTCGCGGTCATCACAAGAGTCGAGGCGGCTGGACGAGGATGAGCTTCGTGCTTCGATGGACTCGTCATCCAGAACATCTTCCCGACCAGAGAACGCCAAGCCCATTGCTCGGAAAGAGGTCCCTGCCGTTGGCACAAGAAACGGTAAGAGACAGTCTGGTCATGGAATCACCGAGGGATTACTAACAACGATACCAGTCAACGGAAATGCCAGGCAGCCCACTCGACAAGAGACGGACGATGCCACGCCCACTCGACAGAACCCCCCTCGAACCTCATCGGTCGAGCAGAAGAAGACGGATACCTACATGCAGCCACGGTCAGCTCCCGCTCCTCCCACTCAAATCCACACCCAGGTGCACCCAAGTGGCAAGGAGGCGACTGGTACCAAGGACGATGGCACATCCCCCAAGCACTCGCCCAAGCTGCCTAGATGGAGCAGCGGGGGCGACTTTAGTATGGACGAGGACATGGCCCGTATCCTTGGCACTGACGAAGGCTCAACGTCTATCCTCCGTCGTGTGTCCAACGCTGTGAGACACGGCCGCACTAACAGTGTCGAGTCGCCCATCGGAAACCCTTCAAGGGCTGGCCACACACGAAGCATCAGCGAGACGACTCGCGCAACTGGCTCTCCTCGCTGGCCCAGGACACCAGTTGCCGAGGATTATGGTCACGCTCATGAAATTAGTAGCCCAATGTCGCTGGCATCTGGCGACGATCCTGCGTTCCTCAAGCGACAGCTCCGGAACTCGGAGCAGCGAGTAGCAGAGCTCGAGAGACAATTCATGACAGAGAAGGACCTTAAGAGTCTCAACAAGAAGCTGGTGGAGAAGCGAAAGACAGTGTCTGTTCTCGACACCCAAACCGAGATTATGATTCGACAGCTGGAGGTCCTGGCCGGATACGTTGAGCGAGCCAAGGAAACCAAGACGCCTGTAGATCCGCGGGATCTCGAGGACTCGGCGATCAAGGAGTTGGTGCAGAAACTTGACAAGGTCAAGATGAGTATGTCTGCAGCGATTGAGCAGCTCCACGAGGAACGAGATCAACTCCTCGAGGAGAAGAACCAGGCGATTGCTGATCGAGACCGTGCTCTCCTGGAGTTTGAGCAGCTGTCGTCCAAGAACGCCCAGCTCGCAGACATGAACAACGACTTGACACACCAGATTCAGGAACGTTTCAAGTCGCAGATTGGAGGGGATATCAAGTCCCCTGGCGGCCTCGGAATCTATGGCCCCGGCAAGGGACCTAACAGCTCCTCCCTCAACCTGGATTCGGTCAGCCTATCGACGGGCGCCACCCTTGTCCCCGCCGACGAGGAGCCCATCGTGGAAGCCGGCCCGACGGTGGTGCAGGTTCGGAAGGGCCAGGCCAAGAAGTTCAACTGGAAGAAGGGATCCAAGGGATTGGCCCAGAACGTCGCCAAGGGCGTTAACAGGGCTGTTGTCGCATTCCAGAACGATCGTGAACGGATGCAGCACCAGGGTGGTGCTCCTCTGAGCGGAGAGAACATCGGCATGCCTTATAACATGACTGTTGCTCAGGTCGAGGCGCCAGCTGGCCTTCCTTCTAACGGCGCCAACGCGCATGGTGGACATGCGGGACACGCAGGCCAGAACAAGCAGCAAGCCGACCGAGACCGACAGGGCTTTGGATTCTTTGGCAAGAAGAACACGCTCCCCAAGTCTGGATCGGCGGGCAACATGAGCAACGTGGAACCGGCTGAGCCACCGACGGTTCTGTTCGGATCCGACCTCGCCGAGCGATCCGACCATGAGCGCCGACAGATCCCCAGCGTGGTGACGAGATGTATTGAAGAGGTGGAACTGAGGGGAATGGATCAGGAGGGTATCTACCGAAAGACTGGTGGCAACTCACAGGTCAACATGATCAAGGATGGATTCAGCAAGGACGAGAATTTCGACATTTCGGATCCTGACCTGGATATCACGGCGGTGACGAGTGTGCTGAAGCAGTATTTCCGCAAGCTTCCCATGCCGCTACTGACCTTTGACATTTATGAGCGTGTTCTAGAGTCGAATGGTGAGTCTGAGCCGCTGGAGGGAGAGCCCTGGGTGAATCACAGTCTGCTAACACATACGGCACAGCGATTGCGGACGAGACGGAACGATGCGATCACTTGCGTAAGACGTTTGCTTCGATGCCCCAACGGCATCGTGATTGTCTCGAGTTCCTCATGTTCCATCTGGCACGCGTGGCACAGCGTGAGCCCGAGAACTTGGTGAGTGATAACCCCCGAATAATGATGATGACCTCGTCCGCTAACATTCCTTGTCCAGATGTCTCCCAAGAACCTGGCTGTCGTGTTTGCGCCAACGATTATGCGTGACACGAGCATTGAGCGCGAGATGACAGACATGCACGCCAAGAACATTGCTATTCAGTTCGTCATCGAGAACAGTCACACCATCTTCGAAGATGCCTAGGCACAAGCTTTGCTTCTCAAACGCCACGTTCTCTCGACAAAAGCAACCCAGTTATGATGAGTGCATTGCCTTGCATCACTCAACTCTTTTTCACGAGACCTTCGAGTCGTGGATACCTATGTTACATCCGCAGAGACGCCGCCATCATCTTATCACGAAACGATTTCGGCACCTTTGGATTTGAAGCGGCTTCGCTGGGTTGTTTCCATGCGTGTCATGCTGCTACGCACACCGGGCGTTTTTGTGCTAGGACATTTAATGATATCCAACTCTTTTTTTTTCTTATTCCGCTTGCTTGCTTGCTGGCTGGGTGCTTTACTGGGTTCCCTGCGACTGCTTTTGCGTCAACATCGGCAAGTTCGTTTATGCTTATTTTTTTTTTTTTTACCTGGGCCATGAGGACAAAGGGGGGAGTATTGGTTACGAGTGGACGTTGTTGCTGTGGGTTTACCTTACACTATTAGGATCTTGGTCTTTTTCTTGTTTCTATTGATGGCGATGAATGAATGGGTGGCATGCGTCAATCATTCTTGACGTGTTGGGCCGTTTGCTTGCTTGCTTGGAATGAAATGGAATTCTCATGGTGGCCTCATTTTCACTTCACTTCACTTCAATTTGCTTTGCTTTGCTGGGTTGGCTCATGTGTTGTTGCTCTACTTGGCTTTGCTACAAGAGTGTTGCCGTCCCTGCTTGGCCAGTTGCCATGTTGTTTTGGGCCAGGCAGGAAAAGTACCACTACCCCCCCCTTCAGACTCATGCTGTCTGTCTTGTTGACTGATGACTTTTGGCGGTTGATCGCCTCCTGTTGAACCCCCGTCATGGAGGGTTTTGAATATTTTGACCCCATAGCTCTCTACTCCCCCCCTCTTTCCACCTGTTTTCTGTTTGAATGTCCGTCTCGGGAACTGGATGGTGGACTTGTTGGATATGTATGTATTGGTTGTGATGAAGTCGACCCCCCTTCTATACAGGGTCAGAAAGAAAAGTATCATGTATGGCTCGTCAAAGAGACCAGATTGCGATGTAGTTACAGGCACCACAAACCCAGATGGCAACTCTTTTCTTGATGGAGAGATGTATCTTGTACAAGGACCAGAGATAACGAGAAAGACGCTTCTTCTATGCTGAAATGACAATAGCTATGAATGATAGCAAGACATGCTATGCCAGACTCTCTTGATTGCCAAATTGTTCAGGTATATAATTACAAAAGCTAAGTGTATAATTACAAGCAACGCAAAAAGGGTTCACAAAAAGGGCAACTATTCAATAGCAGCAGCAACAACGTGTGAGAAACATAGAATCAAAACCACGTCTTGTGAAGCCCACGGGTGCGTGACCAAAAGAGGACCAGCAATGACAGCAACACCAAAGAAGCATGCATGTCCGTGTCATGTCCTCTCGCGGCGCCAAAGAAACTCCATAACCAACCACGCCTGATGTTGTTTCCCGTCCTTTACCAAACTCCGGCATCCAGCGCCAATTTTTGTGACAACAGGTCCTCCAGCGCCGCCTCAATGATGACTATTCAACTCCTCGCTTGATAAAGTTGACTCAGGCAGCAACAGAGGCGCCCTGCTCGCGCTGTCTCTTGACGATGTAGTAGGTGATCAAGCTCTTTGGATCGTCCTGGACATCCTTCAGGGCATGCCAGAAGGCCTCCTCGCCGACGCGAGCGTGCAGAGCCACGCAGAGCTGAACGGCATCCATGCGGACGCCCGAATCGGCCGAGACGAGGCATCGACCAGCAAGGGAAGCAAGTTGGCCGAGCTCCGTGTCCGTGGGCACAAAGTTAGTTCTCTTGTCGAGCATGGTTCGTAGAACGTGCAGTCCCGTGCTGAGGATGCGGTTGTCCTCGGGAGCAGAGCCGTCGTACGCTTGGAGACGCTTGGTCAGAACAACAACGATCTCGGAGCCGTCACCAATGGTGACAAGTTCGTCAGCCAGCAGCTCGACGCCGCTGACAATGTGTGCACGGATGTCATATGCGCTGCGAGTCTCGAGAAGGGACTCGAGGCCCCTGGACACGTGAGGCTGGAAGTTGTCACGTTCCTTTCTGAGAAGTAGCCTGATGGTGGCCAGGATCTGGGCCTTGATGTCCTGGGCCTTGTCCATGTTGACATTGGGCAAGGGGTCCTCAAGATACTGGAACAGGCCAATCAGCAGCGCCTCAAATTTGTCGTCCGTGAAGATGCCCTTGCTGTCTCGCAAGAGAGACTGCAGCTTCCGGAAGCCATGGACATCAAGAGTGCGGGCCTTGATCCTGGTGATGCCGCTGTCCAGCAGCCGCGAGTTCTGCCTCGTCCGCTCAGGGGAGTCTACGTCTTGTGTCACGGGAGCCTGGGTGTTGGCGTTGGGCAGGTTGGCCGCATCAGCGTTGACGGGCTTGTCCTCCAGCACAGGGAGGTTGAAGGTCGGCTTGGGGGTTGCCTGATCATCAGTGAAGGGGTCTTCGTACACTTGCAATGTCGAGGCAGGAGTCCCAGGCACGGGCTCTACCTGCATGGGTTCTGCGGGAGCGGGAGCGGGAGCAGGAGCGGGTTCTACCACGGGGTCTGCCACGGGTTCTGCCACTGGCTCCGGTGCAGGTTCTGGAGCAGGCTCTACTGCAGGCTCTACTGCAGGCTCTGGCATTGACTCGGTCACTGGAGTGCTCAGCTCCTCAGGTGCCTCTGGAGGTGGTGCGGATGCCTGCCTCTGCAAGCCAGCCATGGTTGGGACTACGAGAGTGAAATCCTCATTCGCCCTTGAGGGACTGCTCGAGGGCAGCATAGCAGACTGCGACTGTTTCAACTTGGTAGGGCTCACACGGGGCGAAGCGGCTGGCTTGGTTGGCGACCTTGCAGAAATAGGAGATGGCAAGCTGGACTCGCTGGCATGAGGCGCATGACCGGGCCGCGGCCGAGGTCCAGTCCTCTTAGGAGTAGTCGCTCTGGGCCTTGGCGTCGTGGTCTTGGACTTCACACTCTCAGGACTCCCAGCTTCCACGGATGGGTGATCACGAACAGAGTAAGGGCCAGCAGTGGCAGGGCGAGCCGCCAGCTCCGGCCTTCTCCTCGTTGGCCGCATCGGAGCCCCTGACATGCCACCAGCCTCTGGCCTGGTTCGAGTTGCTGAAGGCTTGGTAGCTGTGGTCGTCTTCACAGGTGAAAGGTGAGCCATGGCAGAGCCAGGTCGAGCTGGGAGGTTCTTGGCAGCAAGGTTTGCCTTTCGTTGAGCCATCATGGTCTCGCGAAGGCTGGGTTTGCTGGTACCCATAGTGCTCTTAGAAAGCCCAAGGCCTGGGCGCGCCACAGGCTCTGCCTTCTTGGGCGAGTTGGGATTGCTAGGGTCCTTGTTGAGGAGCTTCTGAGCAGTCGTGTCCAGATCGGCCATGATACTATTCCGTGTTAGCCAAACCAAATGAGAAGCGGTATAGGGGAGCTCAACTTACGCATCTGCTCTCGCGGGCCAGATTCCCCAGAATGTCCAGAATGTCGACCGCATCTTCTCTCTCACTGCCGGGTTCGCATCCGCCAGGCCCTTCTTGATACACTTCTCGATCAGGTCAACACCACCCGTGTGCTCGACGTGGTTCTTGTGTTGGGCCTCCTTCTTCAAAATGGTCTTGAGCCAGCCTGTGACATATGTCCTAGGCGCGACGTTCTTGTCTTGACATGCCATCCAGATGTGCTGCATCAGCCGAGGCGTGTACGAGACTCTGCTCACGATCGTGTCCACCGTCACATTGGCGAGTTGTGAGCTGATCTTCTTGGTTCCGGCAGAGAGCTTGACAAATGTCTGCATGAGCAGCTCAACCATGGGATCCATGGCCGGGCCAAACGTATTGGCAACTTCCTGGACAAGACAACATCCCTCCTTGCACAGGCTCGTTCTCAGCGAGACGACCGTCTTGATGATGCCATCCAGCATGCTTCGAATCCCAGCAAGATAGATATCAGGAAAGTCAGATGCCGCGTTGCCCACAAGCAGCCTCCGGAGCTTTGTGATGGAATCTTCTCGCTTCATCCAGTTTTGTTCCGTCTCCTTGCCATCGAAAAACCACGCCATTTCCTTAAAAATGTCGTCGAGTTCTCGGTGCGTGTTGACGTACAAGGGGTCGAGGCTCTCGGGCTTAGTGTCGATGCCTGGGGTGATGGGACGGTCGGCGATGGACGAGACGCTGGCGGAGAGTACTGGGCGAGGCGGCGGAGGGGCTTCAGAAGGCGTCTCGGGACGGGCAGACGTCGGGGCGAGTTCCTTGACTATGGCCTGCTCAATGGCGGGTCGCACCTTGAAGTTCTTGAGCTGTCTCTTGAGATCCGACTTGGCGGCATTCGGGGCGGATCGGAAGAGCTCAATGACGGTATTCTTTGCGGCATCTCGAACCATACCATCGGCATCTTCAAGTAGTTCCATTAGCGTGGGGACATAGGCCCGGAAGGGAAGTCCCTGTTCTTTGTGCATCTGCGCGCATTAGCACATGTAGCCACAATTCCTGTTGATCATAATGCTCACCTGTAATAGCCAATTCATGGCAGACTCCTTGGCTCTGGGGTTCTTTCCTCCCATGGCCGTAGTCCGGACAAATCGCTCAACATCGGCGGGCGCAACAGTGTAAAGAGTGACTAGGGAGTGCGATGCGAGAGAGCGAAACTTGTCCTTCGGGTCCCCGAGCTTCTCGGTGACCAGGGGTAACGTGCGAGCCGCCTCCTTAGACATGAGCTTGGGGTCCTGACGAGACAGGCGGGTCAGGAGGTGGTTGAGCGCCGTGAATCCGGCGTTCATGAGGGCGGCATGCTGCGAGGTAGCGGCGGTGCGCAAGCCGTCAAACAGTTGCGGGACGCTCGCCTCGGGGACATTGTGCTGCTTGATTCCGGACTTGATGACGGTGACGTACTGGACCTTGGAGTCGAGGGTCGAGTCGCTGCGGAGGATGGTCGCGAGGTCGGCGACCTGCTGATCGGTGAGCTTTGTGTCGGCCATGGACTTGTAGGAGACGAATCTACACAATTAGCTGTTAGCCATTTGCGATGTTTATCATGACGACGGGAGGAGGTAGAAGCATGGAGGGGCAGGAAGACGGCGCACATGCCCTCGAGCGACGCCAAAGTGGCACGTACACGCCTGTCTCTCCGGTCAAGTGTCATGACGGCGCTGGTAATGCGCCATGCTTTGGGGGTTGCCGGGAAATTAGTCTTCCCAGGTAAGGGAGGGAAGACAGCCGCATATCCAAAAGACAAACATACCTGCGTGTTTAATTGAGTGACAGTTCGTAGACGGCAGAGCGAAACAGTGGAATCGCTCCGGTTAACGTGCGCATCGAGAGGCGTGGGCAAGATTTGTTGTGTTTGTTTTGGTTTGTTTTCGTTGTTGCTAGTGACAGGTCTAGTCTTTGTTGTTATCTTTTGGGTGTGGGTGGGACAGATTGATTTTGGTGTCTGATGATGTCGGGCGCGGGATGGAGCGAAAACAACGGGACCAGGGGCTGCCGTAGTTGCCCCGGAGAATGGAAACCCAAAGACCTGGGCTAGGCAGTTGTGCCCCGCAGCATTTGGGCCGCGCTTGCCCACACGCGCCCTCTGCAACCTGCCCGCTGCGGGTAACGCTGGGGCTTAGCGGGGCTTTCCATGGCTTCTAGCTTCTAGGGGCTTTTCTGGCTTTAGGTATGGAGAAGTTGTTTTGCAGCTTTACTCATGACATCTTCAAGCTGACACCCTCAGATGAGAAGTCTCATCTTCTTCGCACGGCCATAGCTCTTTTCAGTCATTCCTAAGCTCCAATACTCTCGTGTAACTCTATTCTCTCCCTTGGCTCTTCCTCCGCCTCTCTCTTTTCCTCGCCCAGCCCCTTCTTGGCCTGGACCGCCTCCTAAAAACTCACTTACCCCTCCATTCCATCCACCTCGGAGATCCCTCCCAGCCAGAAACTCTGAGCACATAACCTCGTGGCCGGCCCGTCCCCCGGGAGTCTCATCCAGTCGCAGCTCCCATTCTTTCTCTCGTATGCCTCATCCTCCCCCCGTGTCAGC
>SSHR01000584.1:0-12344 GCA_006518225.1 Fusarium neocosmosporiellum | reverse complement strand
TTAATAAAGACTTATATAGCTTTTAGCGCCTAATATATAATAATAAATATATATAATCCCTAGGGCTACTTATTATATAAATAAACTATTTAGAAATACCTAATATTACTTATAGTCTAGGTCTAGAGGCTAAGTCGGTTTATAATATAGTCTTATAGCTAGTAACTCTTAGGGAAACTATATCCTTTACTATGCTAAATATCCTAGGAGTAGACTTTCTTTAAGTGCCAAGAGAAAACCTCGAGGCTAATTAATCAAAGCTCATAATACCTATAGGCGGCGCCCTGCTAGATGCGGAGGTAGGGGTGGGGTGAAGAGCTATCCGATCGCACCGGTAGTATCTCTGGGTCTAGAAGGCGAAGGGTTCGGATGAATAGGCTAAGCCCTCGATAAGCCAGCTTAGAAATGCCATGCCTCTCTCCGAGGTGCCGCGAGATATAGTCTCTATCGGCCTTAAGGGCGAACTTATATTAAATGCATAGGATCACTAGCTCTGGCTGATTGAGGTAAAATTCGAGGCGGTCGAGTTACTTAATCATTGTTTACTTTGGCAAAGAGGATAGCTGATTAGGAGGAGGATTGCTGATAGATATTAGGCTGATTAGGAAGGGAGGGCTCTCTTCTCTCTTTGACTTATCTCCTTAAGAGAGAAAGGGGGAGGGTATAGGTAGGGGGTCCCTTGCTCCCTTGCGGGATCTACCTACTACCGCGATAGGTCCTATGCCTACTCTGGACTTAAACAGAATGGCGATTGGCTGCATTAGTCTCGCTAAGGGAAAATAGGCCCTATTCCTAAATGATCCCTAATATTTTTGGGAAATGAGATAGATTTTGGGAATGGGCCCCGTTTCTGAGGCGGTAGCTGATAAGGATGGTTAGGGATAGGTGATTGGCGCAGAAGCGGGAATGGGGCGTGTTTCCGACTTGAATACTTGGTAGGTAGGTTGAACAAGTGCGGGGTCAAGTGAACATGATCAAGAGAGTAACGTGACTATATAAGTCTTTGTAGGTACGGAAGTCCGCAGGGGGAGTTGTTAGCCATTATGATTGGTTCCAGTTACGGTTGCATAAGCATGTTGGTTCTTAGATGACCAACACGTTGGGCGGAACTAGCAAAAAAGATCCCTTCTGTACATCCTATTCTACGTAGCTACTATTCTGAATGACTACCTTGTAGAACTATCAATCTCATGGGACTACCTCTGCATATTCGCTGGCCTTGGCGTCTACAGAAACTGCGGCCTGTTTGAGATAGCAGATGATACAAGTGTCTAGGAGCAAACACCTGGGGGGTTGGGAATGGCTTTGCATCCGGGGTACTTCTGCCCACCAGTGACATCCACCTTGTTCCAAGTCCATCTAGAACAGCCGGTAGCTCCACAAACAATGACCATGTTGAAGCCCTTTGAAGACACCGCACCGCCGCCCCTGATGTTGGAGATAGTGAGGTCAGTGATGGGTACATTGCTGGTGGGTTCGCCCTGAAGATCGCCTCCGAAATAGTTCTGCTCGATGATAATTCCGTAGCTGGCAGGAAAGTAAGTACACTAAAATAGGTCGACCAGGCCCTGGACAACTTACGTGGAAATGCCAGACATTGTGATGCCATCGTAGGTAACGCCAGAGACCTGACCAGTGGCTCCCCTGATCGTCTTGATGCGAATGGCTAGAGCCTGGTTAGAAGCGAAATCAGGAGAGATATGGCGGATTCAAATATTATCCTACCTTGAACAGAATTCTTGACTTGGCTGTTCAAGAACTTGACATTTTTCACGACATTGTTATTTCGGTTGCCAACGCTGCCGATTGACAATCCATGGCCGCCTTGGCAGAGGCCGCCGCTGAAGGTGATATCCTACAATAATGTCAGAAAGACCAGCTCTCTAGAACTTGTTAAGGGATTTGGGATACTGACGTTTCCAGAGTTTACAGCGACACAGTCGTCTTGATTAAAAACCTTAGCGTTGGTAATGGTGACTGATGAGCTTTCTCCGATGTCAAATCCATCCGTGTTATGGCCCCCGGCAGAGTCACCAGCGCTACTGTCGATGGTCATAGAGTCGATAGTTAGGCCATTAGCACGATTGATGCTAACAGCCATGAGGGGTGTGTTGAGGATATGGAGGTTGTTGATGCGAGAACCGCCAGTCAAGCTATGCGCCCAGAAGAATTGGGGCTTTTTCTTGCTATTGGGATCGGCACCCTTACCGTCCCACCAGCGCTTGCCGTCAGGGTCCAGCGTAGCGCCGGCGCCGTCAACAGTGATGCCCTTTCCAGAGATACGCATGAGAGGGCCTGCCCACTCCCGGTAACCCCAGGTTGTCTTGCCCTGGAAGATGACCTATGGCGGGATCCGTAATCAGCATGGAACACGGGGTCACGAATGGTCGGCGGTTTCTTACATGTGAGTTATCACCCAGAGCGTTCAGATCGAGCGTGACACCCGCGGGAACCTGAAGGTTAGAGAGAACCATGGTTGCACAGGCTTTCTGGGACGCGACGGCCTTGGCTGCACCGTCGGCTCCAGAAAAGGTGCAGGTGGCTCTCCTTTCGATGTCTCTCTTGTCGATGTCTGGTGCCTGGGTCGGTGCAGGAGCTGGACTGGCTACAGTGCAGCCAGCAAGGAGCAAAGCACAAAGAAAGGTTGAGAGTTTGGTCATGTTGAACGATAGAGAAAATTGTAAGAGGAGATAAAAGATGTAGTCGTTGTGGTGATGTTGACTAGAACTTTTCTTGAAGCTCGTGGCCAAGCCAGCTTAAATAGTAAACTGCAGCTAACACCAGAGTCAAGATATCTTACCGTGACTCGCGAACTGCCATGTTTCCCATTAAACTGATAAGATTGCTTGTGAGAAACATACACGGGACGGACCGTTCTGGACTGTGGTTGAAACATGTCAAAGTTCACTGACATACGGCATGTCTGATCGAATGCGGAAAGTCATGAACCGAATTTGATAGCGAGGACAGCTTTGGGGTGCAGGGTCAATGCCTTCTTCCCTTTCGGGGTCTAGAAAGAGTTATGGCATAGACTATGTGAGACGGCCCCAAAACTCAAAGGCCACACGAGCATAAATTGGCGGGTTACCTTCACCATCCTCGGCTACTTTCTTACTCGTCCGTGCATTACCCGATTAGGAAGCATACCGTGTGCTAAGGCCAGGATGGCACCTCTACCTACAACTAGTAAATAAACCTTGTAAAGATCAAGAAAGGCTAGGTTACGGAGTAGTTGTGTGCATATATTCATTTATGCCTGTGTGAATTACAGGGCTGCTAGGTACGAATCCTACCAAACTGGCTAAAACACAGGACGAGAAATAAAGTTACACAGGAAAGCGAAGGTGACCCTAAATTGACTGTGCTGCACTTTGGTCAGCGCGCAATTTCCCCCGTTCATGTACCGCATAAGAAATGCATCTCGGTACAGATCCCCGAACTTTCCCCAGAGTGCTTTCGTGCTTCATTTTAAGCTTTACTGCATTGCTTGGCATCCGTCAATGTGACTACGTCCTGATTTTACCTTGCAAACTCAGAATCGAGCTGTATCACTTACAGTAACGTCTTCGGATGTATTTTTCCTCCATCCAACATTTGCCGAGATCAGATACTCGCCATTCCCTGATCGCTGGCCCTTCTATTCAGGCCTCACGCATACTAATTCTTTTCCTGTTAGTTTCTGGATCCGCTTTGGAAAGTTTAATATATATGCTACCTCCTTCAAAATCCTGTATACATTACAGGGGGGAATCGGGCCTTTTGATGTCTGTGACGAAGGCCTTGTTCCTTATGATCCGTGATGACTTGGATGAGATCTAGTATTTAACCAATTTATTTGTTGATTTTGTTATGCATAAGAAAGTTAGCTGGAATATGTTGCAACCGGAAATCTGAGACCGACGCTTGTTAAGTTCTCCGATTAACAGTAATTACACCTCTATCCTGTAGACAGGCAACGTTGGCCGCATTGCGCATCAAATCTTATGCAATGACAGTAGAACGCACGGCGCGTGACGAGTGATTGACTTTGCACTTAAACCCAGACCGGGAACAGAACCGATGCATAAGGACGCTATAGTCATTGCCAAGTCAAAACCGTGTTTATTAAAAATTTCGAAAATGCCGTGCTTCACTTATTAGAGTGTTTTATGTGTAAACTACACCTTGATATCGTATCCGAAGTATTGAATTATGGCCGCACCACTGCAAAGTAACCTTCCTTCGGATGAAAACAGGACCTTTTTTTAGACCCCTTCTGAGGTTCCAGTATGGCCAAGGATGCTTTTAATTGCGTTTGAAACGATGTAACCACATGCGACGGGCTGCCGTTGCTACCGATACGTGGATGTCCGAACAAAACTTGCTTCTTGTAAGGGGCTGAGGAGTCACCTAATTTAGTAAACTACCGTAGCTAAATGCCGCCCAGCATCGGCAGTTGACATAACTATGTAAGCCGTTGCGGGCGCTCAACACCATCGTTATTGCCTAATATTCACAGCTAGATAGTCTCAGTAATCATACTTGCTTTCCGGTAAAAGTTATAACAAATCTGATTAAGGTTTAGGTGAGACCAAGTATCCCCACTTGCATATGCGGAGTTCTACCCGGGTTGTCTCATATTTCTCATATGCCCACTGAACTTGCCCGGGAGCTCTTACTTAACCCACCGCACGTAGTAAGAATTTCGGGTCATTTAGGCTTTCTAGTTCCCGACACCGAACAAGCACAATTCGTTAGCGCGAAACAATCACTTGCTAGCCTCCTGGATGCTATATCAATCTTAAGGGGGTCCGGTTACGCGGAGTCGGGCCCGGGGAGCCACGTCCTGGAAAGCATAAGCAAACAAACGCTCTAGACTCATGATTTTTAAAGGGAAAAATTGTGACATGTGGATGGCGTAAGTTACTCACCAGGTGAGCACTCTATGAGAGCTAGAGAGCATCCAATGTGAGGCGAAGTGAGTGAATGTAGGCAGTGGATGAGGAAGAGGCCAAAATAGCTGGGCAGGGCTACACCGTGCCCCGGCCGTGTTAGATCTGAGCCATGGCGAACCTGTCCACTATCTGGCAGACCAGAATTCCCTCATTTCTCGCTCTCTATTTTGTTAAGAAAGTGCATTATAAAATACGAAATACACAAAATAGTTGCTAGAGACCAAGTGTACGTATGAATGAACTGCCCTCAGTCGAAGTTCGCCGTCAAATGAGAGCCAAGCACGTAAAGTATGGGACTAAGGACCGCCACCCTGTGGGAGGGTCCACTAAAGCAAGCTGTCCATTCTCGGCCGCCCACATTTAGGACTCTGCAGAGGCGCCATGTAGGCTGGTAGCCTCTGCGCATATGATAATGGAGATTGCTGCTTCGAAGATTGCAGACATCTGAGCGATAATGCTGCCAAGAGAATCAATGCTTAAGCTCCAGGAAGTATGACCTCTATCTACATGAGTAGTCCTGACCACCTCGTATATTTCGCACTCTGCGGCATGGTGGCTCTTACAGTAATGTCGCCATCAACAGTTATCAGCCGGAAGAATCCAGTTTGTACTAGGCCTGAGATCCTCACCGCGACCCTCCTTGACAAATACAGACTTCTACGAGAGACGTCATCTTTTAAAATTGGTTCAATTGCGAAGCTAATTTATTTCCAAGACTCACAACGAGGTCCTTAAGCATCTCAACCTCCTTGCCGGCGAGATCGTTGCTGTGGATGAAGGACCGACCCCGTCTTGTCTGGGTGAGGTCATCCTCGATGCCGGTCAGAGTAACAACAAAGCGCTCATCGTCGCCCTCCTTGAACATCAACTGACCCCACAGCAGGTCCTCGGCGTCGTTTGTCATCCTGGCCATTATATGACGGATGTCCTCCATCAGGATCGGCTTGCCCATGAAGTATATCATCTCGCCGTGCTTGCTCCAGGATACCATCAGCCGGCTACCCGTCTCCTGCGCGATCTTCCTTCCGTATAATAGTAGGCTGAGCGTATAGCCCATAGGGGAGTATGTCGCCTTGCAGAGCCAGGCCTCTCGAACCTGGGCGAACCGTTGCGCGAGGTCCATCATCCCGGCCCGCTCCCGGGTAGGTATAGCCTACTCTCCCAGTAGCGCCCGGCCCGTAAAGATGAGACCTGCGAGTATATAGGTAAAGAGGTGGGCAGGTCGGAGCTGCCCCGTCTCGCCGTCGATTCCCAGCACGCCGACGAAGTGCCATAGCGGGCTCGCAAAAGGGTCCCCGTCGAGCCGCTATATTTAGAAGTCCGCCAGAATCTATAATATTTATTCCTCTAGCCCCTCGCTCGACTATTCCTCGTCCTGCAGATGCGCCTAGAGCTACTCGAGACTAGCCCTCTATATATATATGAAGTAGAAGCTATATTCGGCAAAGAGCATATCCTCCTCTAGCAATAGCACATTAAGGCAA
Source organism: Fusarium neocosmosporiellum (assembly GCA_006518225.1). NCBI lineage: Eukaryota > Fungi > Ascomycota > Sordariomycetes > Hypocreales > Nectriaceae > Fusarium > Fusarium neocosmosporiellum. The sequence goes on along the minus strand of SSHR01000584.1, from coordinate 5,926 downwards.
TAACATAAGAACCGCTTTATATATACTAAGTAGCGACCTATATTAGTCTTTTCCTATAGCGGTCTAAATAGTCGGCTATAGGCATCATAAGGGTAAGGGGCTAACTAGGAGCAGGCGGGTCATCAGGGGCATGCTCTTCAACCCGCCGATGTAGCGGTTAAAGAATAGTCAATCCAGAGCCGCGGCCATCCGTCGCAGGTCATCATCGTCACGGCCGGGCATCCTACTACAGGCTTGGATATCCACCAGATTCCTCCCGGCGAAGTGGGCTAACCAGCCGGTCCTCTTTAGCCAGTTCGTCGTCTCGTTGCCTTAGGATGCCTTCCTCCATGACCTTCTGCATCTTCTCCTGCTCCTGCTGCTGCAGTGAATACCCTTAGGTGATGTCGGCGATTATCGTCTGATCTTCCGAGTCCGTCTGCTGCCTATCGGCCATCGTCGCTCTTCCCCCCCTGCCCACCGGCGTCGGAGGATCTCCTGCTGCCGAGATAGCATCATCGTTGCCGCCGGCAGATACGCTTACGCAGAAGTAGTAGATCGCCCTCTTTGGTCCTGTAAAGAAGGTCTGCAGATGGACGCTGGTCCAGAGGTCCGCCCGCGCCCTGGCTCCCTTTATGTCGTGCTCGTCGTTGAGGTGGACCCGCAGGCACTTCCAGCTCGGCGTGAGGTGCCTGCAGCCCGGCCAGGTGCAGGCGAAGCCCCGGTGAATAGTAAGACCCTCGACGGTCGAGCCATGGATGTGGCTGCGTGAATTGGTCTGGCTGCACCATAAGGCCGGCTTCTTTCCGGCATATGGATACGGCCTGGGCCTGGAATGCTATAAAGAGGTCTGGTATGAATAATAGCTGCCTCGGGTAAGTTATGATATCGGCCAGCCTGTCTTAATTTCTTTCCTCTCTGTATTGTATAATGGCTGTATTTCCCCCGGCCTTCCTCTTACCTACCTTTAATGGGATTTTTGGCATCCACTCTTGCTTCCTATACTACTCCCTCTCCTCTGTACGCCATATTATTCCATGCTAATATAAATACTCTCCACTGCCAATTTCTGCTTTATTCTTATGGATTCCACTTCTACTATCGGCTCTTTACCACCCATTTGAAGCTATATTCGCTAGCCCTTGAGATCCACGGATCACCTTGACCAAAGCAATCCGCCCATCTCAAACGCCGCCCCTGCCAGCTCCCTATCCCCGACAGCACCACCGGCAGTAACTTATCCATATATACCTATCTCTTCCCTTATGTGCTCGTGTCTGTCCTGTGCATATTTACTGTCCTCCTATTCATTATTCAACTCTTTCCAGACGGTGATTCAGCTCCCTCAAAACAGGGTCGTAAGACTTCTCCCATTGCGGATATCTTCGTTTGAATGCACCAATGAGCTCATGCATTCGGGTTTCCATATTGCGCACAGCCTGTGCTTGCTTTTTTCGCATGACAATAAGGCTCTCCTCATCTGAGGTAGCCTCGGCCTCATCACTTCCCGAGACTGAATCTGAATCGCTGTCTGATTGGATCGCAGCGCGATTTCGACGCCTTTTGCGTCGGTTTGGTCGATGATGTCGGAGATGTTCATAGGCCTCTAACCCCTTTCTCAAAAACCAGACACACTCGTTGACCTCGTCATATTCCTCGAACGTTTTAGCGACTTCCATCTGCCTTATCTGGCACCATTTCTTTGGAAAATAACATCTCTCAGGGGAGTTAACTAGTTCCAGCATAGGTGTTGGAGAAGGGTTTTGTGGCAGCCTAGTTGATACTTGCTCCCAAAGACCAACTAATTAAGCATAAAGCTCACTCTTAGGCATTCAAATTAACTCCTGCTCGGGTTGTATAACATAGGGCATATAGCTCTTAGAAAACAGAGTAGTTGCTAGTTGCCAGCCGTCAATAGGATGGTGTTTGATGTTAGATGCTGGCAGTGGATGTGTAAGAGTTCCAGTCTGCCGGGACTTGGCGTAGTGTCTAATAAGTCCCCGATGCGCACTGGGCCACCATATGAACTATTTTTCCTCTTTATCCTTGTGTATAAATCCCCGGCTATGTGGATATAGGAGGATCCAATGGCTTCCAAGGAATAACCTTTTTAGCTCTTGCCGCCACTTCCGTGCGCTAGCCTTGCCTCGTGCGGTCTTGATGGCATGGAAGCTCTATTGGAATAGCATGCGATATGGCTTCTCATTCCACCCTTGCTGTTTAAAGTGATCATCCTTCGATTTCCAAAGCCAAGCAAATAAGATATGAACATCTTTTACCGCTAACTGATTTCCATGTGCAAGCTAAAGTGGCCGGTCATCTTCGAGCATAACATTATTGACACTGTCATAGCAGAGGGGAATCTCCCCTGACAACGCAGCCTCCATATATTCTGGCTTCAGAGCTGAACTGGCGTGGAAGAAGACATCCTTACGAAAGGCACACAGGCACAGCTCTCGAAGGTAATTCTCTAGGAGGTCGAGGCATGTGGGAATCGCGCTGAACTCAAGCATCCATTGGTAAGCCTTATCTACTCGGATGAAGTCGATCCGTATATCTCGGACTTGGTGATATCGAGCGCGGTAAATAGTCTGCATAGATGGGTTATTAAATATCACATACGCCGCATGGGGTTGGCGGAAAGTGAGCGTATTCTAGTCGATCTTATCGAGGAACCAAGTATAGCCGTATATCTCCATAGTGCGCTTGAATCTGAGTCCTTCATAGCGGCGAAGTCCGTTTGGCTAACATGCATCGGGTTACAGTCGTATGTCTCGCCAGCAGCCACCGACTTTCTATATTAGCCCGCCTACATACGAGAATTAGAGATAGCGAAGAAACATAAGCATGATTCTTATGTATTCCTAAGTCACGAAGTATGGGTCTTAAAAGCTATATACTATCTCGAACCCTATATAGAACTTATTAATATTCTACCATACTTATCGAAGTAGAGTATTAGTCGTGAAATTATAATACGGGGAATTATTATTAGTAGGCATAATAAGGCGCTTATTATAGAGCTCTTAGGAGCTTATTTAGCTATTAATAGCATAGAATAGCTCCTTAAAAATATAATACTTTTCTCTAATACTAAAAGATTTTTATATAGATCTTAATAAGGCATAATAATATCGAAGCTTTATATATAGGTATACCTTAATTAATATGGCCGGCTAATAGCTAAGATTACCTCTAATAAGTTTCTATATCTTTCTTAGCTTTTTATTAAGGGTAAATATCTTAATAGCTATATTTATAAATAGATATATATTCCCTACTATAAAGACTTTCTTAATACTAGGATAAAATTAAGAGTAGAAAAGGCTAATAGCGCGGCATAGAGAGCGCTTTCTAGTCTTTATTATTAAGCTCCTAGTATCCTAAAGCATATTAAATAGATAAAAAACCTGCTTTTAGGTCCCTTAGTTATTAATAGACCTATTCCTAACCTAAAAGGCATATGATTCTAAGTAATATCGCCGGTAAAGTAGCATTTCCGCTTATTTCTCTATTAGGTTATTAATAACTCTAGCTGCCAGTTAGCTCTAAGGTATAACTTAAGATATTTACTAAGGGCAAGTTTCTTTCCTAATATTAAAGTAAATATCTATTATAATATAGCTTTTATTAATAGCGCTAGCCTAATATATTTAAAATCGCGATATTATTTTCTCCTAGGTATTATCCTTTATAAAAACCTTTAAGTTCTTTACTTAAAGAAGAATAAAAATATCCTAGAACTACTAGAATCCTAGCTCTTAAATAATAGCGAGGATATTAGCCTATATATCTGCTAATGCCTCCGGTGGTAAAAAATATACTAATTATTATTCCTATGCCACTAGGTAAATATATTAAGAAAGTGCCTTTACTCTATAAGCGGTAGAGTTATAATAACTATGGTTATAGCTCGATGGATAATACTAGATATAGGCCATGCTATAGCATTAGTATATTATAGGAAGGAAAATACCATCTATCCATAGCCGAAAGTCCTTATCCCTAAGCTTATTATATTTTTACTATTCTTAATATAGGTTTAGAAATAAAAGGTATAAAGATATATCTTCAAATCTAATAATATAACTAAAGGTATAGTAAGGAATTTAATACACGGGCCGGTAGACTTAATATTACTTTTTATTTATATTAAGATATATAACTAGGATTAATCGGAGGTAAAGATTAGACTAAAGATTAGATATAATTATCCGAGTAGGAGATTAGTAAATACCTTACTTAGTGATAATAAGGTTACTCAGGAAGGCCACGATGCTATCTATATCGAAGGTAACCCCGGTATTATTTAAAACCCTCTCATCTTTATCTAGGTAAATATAGGGTATCTTAGCTCTAGAGCTAAGACTATAAAAGGCCTATCTTTTAGATTTAGGGCTTATTTTTCCAACTAGGTTATCTTTCTAATATATAATTACCTTATTACTAAGGACATTAGGACCTAATTCCGGTATAAACTCTAAATATATAAAGAGGCTAATATCTTTATTAGGGTCTTTTATATAGTTATGTTATGCTGCTTAATGGTAGTGGTTATAGTATCCTTAAAACTTAATAAGTTATTATACTAGTTCTTATGCGAGGTATTTAATTAGATCTAGCTCGCTATTTTATACCTATAAGAAGGTCTCTAAAAATATATTAAATATAATAGCCTGGCCTAAGTTAAGACTCTCGTGATTTAAAATAAATATTAAGTCTATAATATTTATAAAAGTTTTAATATTAATTATAGCTTGCTTTTTAATATCTTCTAGTAATTAAGTATTAATTATAAGTAAGAATTATAAGTAACCTATATTATCTACCTTTAATATACCACTCGAGGATAAGATTAATATTACTCTAAGGGACTTATTATTATTAAAGGATACCTCCTTAGTATTAAGTTAGAGTAAAGGGCTAAGTAAAGGTAGAAAGTTATTAATATCTTAGTTTTTATTAAGCTCTATAATAAGATTACTCTCTATATTATCTAAGTACTAAATAGGATAGCTATGATTAATTAAAAGCGTTATAGAAGTAAGGTATAAGTTGTAGAAATTACTATATAGTAAGCCCCTCTCTCTAGCGATTACCTTTTACCGCTTTTCCTATTTGTATTAAATATCTGCTGTCGCTTTGTCCTAGGCTATTATATATTTGCATAGTCGTCCACGCTTTATTATTATATCCATATTAACTCTCGGAGATATCTTATATATTAGAAAGTAGCTAATATTAATACTATAAACTACTTCTTAAAATTCCTATTATTTTATTACCTTTATGGGTTGCTATAGCAGCGTATACTAATCACTGCCCTAGCTTAAGAACACTCTTTTATTTAGTAGGCTAGGATAAGTATACTCGATATACTTATGATATAAATGTCTGCTCTCTCGCGACGCAAAATCAGGATATAAATCCGGCCGGATTCGTATTCTGCCATTTTATTATACTTAATAAAGTAATTAAGAAACCTAATATAAACCTTGACGGGCAATTAATAAGTCTCTCTCCCTTTCTACTTAGCTTCCTAGAGTAATATACTAGGCTTTATATAGATTAGCCGCTTTATACTTCTAAAAATAAATGGATTTTATCCGTGAAATTCGTGATTAGCTAAATCTTAGCCTTATTCTTTCGAAAATAGCTATATTTTATCCGCTAAATTCTAATTAGTTACTAGACGGTAGAGCAACGACGAGGTTGGTAACTTAAAAGTATAATAATGCTATAATAAGAGTAGAAGTAATGGTAAAAATAGCTTTCCCGATATTATAAGATCTCATTACGTAGATTTAAGGCCTAGTGAATGGTTTTTACTAACTTCTTGCCTCTAGGCATAGTTGGGTTTTCCCTAATGGTTGAACCGCAACTTTATACTTCACCAGTTTGCCAACTTCGCCCAGTCCCTCGGGTTCTTCCTCCCTGGCTTCTACCT